>CAIGRQ010275094.1:0-10797 GCA_903798375.1 Fraxinus sp. D2006-0159
TTGGAGCAATTGTGCATGACTAAAAATCTAACAAGTAAGTTGCATCTCAAGTAGCGTTTATACTCTCATAGATTGACAGAAAGTGGATTATTGAAAGATCACCTGACTGTATTTAAAAAGATCGTCTCTGATTTGGAAACGTAGGAAGTAAAGTATGATGAAGAAGACTTGACCTTGATCGTATTGTGTTCGTTGCCCATTTCGTTTTCTTCATTTAGAGACACGATCTTGTATAGTCGTAACACTCTCACCATAGAAGAGGTGTATGATACTTTGTTTTCAAATTAGAGACACGAGCTTGTATAGTCGTGATACTCTCACCATAGAGGAGGTGTATGATGCTTTGTATTCAAAAGAGAAGATGAAGCATTTGGTTTCGGAGGTTAGAGATGGAGAATGTCTTGTTGTTCATGGTGGTTCTGGAAGGGGCAGATCGAAATCTAAGTTCAGCAATCAGATTTGTAACTTCTGCAAGAAGAAGGAGTACTTGAAAAATTATTACTACAAATTGCAGAATAAAGAAATGTTGGCTGCAAGTGATATGGAAAGCAATCAGAAACTTCAGGTGAAGCAGACCTCGCATAGAACATTGTAAGTAAGAGAGATCTCTTAGCTATTTCTGACATCGAGTCTAAACCAAAGGAGGATTGGATTATGGATTTAGCGTATGTGTTTCATACGTGTCCTAATAATGACTTGTTTATTACATCTGAAATCGTTTTCAAATGTGTCGTGGTTATGAGAAACAACGTACCTTGTCGGGTTGTTGAAATTGGTAAGGTTAGATTGAAGCTATTGGATGGGACAATTAGAACACTTGGTCAGGTTCGACATGTTCCGAATTTGAAAAAAATATCATCTCGTTGTCTATCCTTGATTCAAAGGGTTATGAGTTTTTTGGTGGAGGCGAATTTTTGAAGGTTTGTAAGGGTGTCCATGTTGTATTGGAGGGACAAAAAAATGTCTCAATTATACATCTTGTAGGGTCGTGCATAATCTAAAAGAATCAATCAACACATGTTCAGTATCGTGGTCAAGTTCAAGTGGGAAATGACATGACTTGTAAAATAAAAGTTATTGGTAAAATTAACTTTTTGTTAGAAAATAGTCATATTCTTGAGTTGCCCTTAACAAGATATGTCCTTGATTTTCACACCAAAAAAAAAAAAAAACTGATTTTCTTGAGAGAATTGGACAATGAATATGAAATTAAAATTTATAAGGAATTTACCAAAGTGAATTTCAATTCTAAGGAAATAATCTCATCACCCAAGGTTAATGGAATTTATATACTTCAAGCTGAACCATTAGTTGGAAACTTAACAACGGTTGTTCAGTCTTGTGATGATAAATCCTTAATTTACATAAAGAGATTAGAGCATGTTAGTGAAAAGTGATTAATGATTCTTCACAAAATTGGATGTTTTGAAAAAGATAGCATTAAAAGTTTAGAGTTTTGTGAAGATTGTGTCATCGGAAAACAAAATAAGTTGCCTTTTAAAATTGGAATCCATAAATCCACTTCAATACTTGATTATTTACATGTTGACCTTTGGGGTCCAACATCAGTAAGTACTATGAGTGGATTTAGATTCTATCTACTTATTGTGGATGGTTTTTCAAGAAAAATATAGACATTTCTTTTAAAATATAAATCTAACACTTTCCAAAATTTTAAAAAATGAAAATTGATGATTGAAAATCAAACTAGTAAGAAAATCAAAGCACTTAGAATAGATAAATGTGCTTGAATTTTGTAATTCTGAATTTGATCTTTTTTGTGTAAAGAATTTGGTATTTTAAGCTATAGAACACAATATACACTTCTCAGCAAAATGGAGTTGCTGAGAGAATGAATAGAACTTTACTTGAAAAGGTTAGGTGTATGTTGTTAAGTTCTGATATTCCAAAATTGGTTTTGGGTGAAGCTTTAAAAATGGTCACTTATCTGATTAGTAGGGTTCCTTCTACTGCTATTCCAAACTTAAGGTTTTTGAATGTGCTACATATTCTCATCAAAATGAAGGTAAACTTGAACCCCAGATCTATAAAATGTGTTTTCGTGAAGAGTCTAAGGGATACATGCTTTAGGTAAAAGAACAAATGGGTTCAAAGTCATCATAAGCAGAAATGTCATATTTAATGAAGGTGGTTTTCCTTGCAATGGTTCTACCAATCAAGAACAACCTGAGTTTATCACTGTTAAGGAAATAGTTTTGGAAAATAATGAAAATAATTTTGTTGAACCTAATGATTTGATTGAGGTAGAGACTACTCAATCTGAAATAGATCAAGCTTTAGATAAATCTGAATCTGATAATGAAACTCAGAATAATACTCTTGCAAACTATTAGTTAACCAGAGATAGAGGTAGAAATTTGTTACCCTTTATTCTGAAATGGAATCTGTCAATTGTAAATCTACGACTTTTGAAGAAGCTATTAACTGCAAAGAACCCAAACTCTGGATGGAAGCCATGAAAGAAGAAATGGACTCCTTAATTGGAAATAAGAGACGGATTATGGTTAATGAGCCTAAGGATAAAAAATTTGTTGACTGTAAATGGGTCTACAAAGTGAAAGAAGGAAAACCTAATGCTGAAAGTAAAAAGTACAAGGCAAGACTTATGGCCAAAATGTCTAATCAAATGGAGGGTATAGATTATAATGAGATCTTCCCACATGTTGCTAAATATACCTTTATTAGAATTTTGCTTGCTCTTTCTACTGATTTTAACTGGGAATTGGACTGACTTGATGTTAAAACTACATTCTTAAATGGTGACCTTGATGAAATAATCTATAAGAATCAGCCAAAGGGTTTTGAACTGAATTCTAAATTTGAAAAAGTTTGTTTCCTAAAGAAATCACTTTATATCCTGAAGCAAGCACATAGACAATGGTATAAGAAATTCAACTCATATGTTCAAAACATGAATTTTTCTAAGAGCAGCTTTGATTACTACATCTATTACAAAGGGTCAGGTGGACATGATTCTATTTACTTAATTTTATATGTTGATGATATGCTTCTTACTTGCCATGATAGATCTGGAATTGATTTTGTTAAATCAAGATTAAAAACTGAATTTGAAATAAAAGATCTAGAAAATGTTAAAAGAATTTTAGGAATGGAAATAAAAAGAGATAGAAGTAACTGTGTGCTTTATGCGAATCAATCTTCTTATGTAAAAAAGGTGTTAGAAATTTTTTATATGATTGAATGTAAACCAATAACATTATCTATTGCAAATCATTTTAAACTGTCAAAGTGAATAATCTCCTGAAACAGATGTAGACTTTGATATGATGAGATATCTTATGCAAATGCTATTGGTTCCATTATATATCTTATGATATGCACTAGACTTGATTTAGCTCATAGTATTAGTATTTTGAGTAGATTTATGGCTAATATTGGTGAAACTCATTGGTTAGCAATAAAATGGATATTAAGATACATAAATGGCTCACTTGACTTAGGTTTAAAATCTCAAAGGTGTAATCTTGTAGCGTTACACTGATTCTGATTTTGCAGGTGATTTAGATAAAAGAAGATCCACTTTTTCTTATGTTTTTACCGTTTGTAATGGCTGTATTAGTTGAAAGTCCCAACTGCAAAAACTTTAGTCTTATCTTCTTCTGAAGCTGAATACATTGCAGCATGTGATGATGTGAAAGAAGGATTTTAGTTGAGGGATTTGTTGATTGAAATTGGTTTTATAAATGACGTTAGAATTTTTACAGATAATCAAAGTGTCATACATTTAAGTAGAAATCATGTATATCATGATAGAACTAAATATATAGATATTAAGTTTCATTTTGTAAGAAACATGGTTGAGAAATAAATGATTAATCTAGTAGAAATTCCTCTGAGTACAATCTTTCTGATATTGGTACTAAAATACTGCCTTTGAATAATTCAGGAATTGTTTGGCAATTCTGACCATTACGTGAAGATAATCTATTTAGTAAGTTTGTTTTACTAATTTTTGTTTTGAATCTACACTAACTTCATTTATTTTGTTTTTACAAGTTGCTAGAGCAAATGAAACTTATTAGTAGCATTTAGATCCTACTTAGATGATCCATGAATAGTTCGGCAAGGTGGAGATGGTTAGATTTGGGCCTTGTGTCTCGCTATTCATTTGGTTCTAATCCTTTTGTTGGGATATTTTTACTTGACGTAATTACTTGTGCTTTCGGGTTCTAGTCAACATACGAAAACTGTGTTTTTTTAAATATGACTTTGGCTATTGGAATGCTTTGATCTGGATCCTTCATTTGGTGCAATTGTGACCGTTTGATCTGTGCAATTGTTCGGCGCTAGGTGGTGCTATTCTGAGTGATTTGTTCTTAGGGTTTTCTCGTCTGATTCTTTCTCTGTAATTTTTGAAGTGTTCTCTCTATAAATTTTTAGGGTTTTGATTATGATTATTTTTGAGTAAATAATCTGGTAGAGAAATTGTATAGATTACTTGAGCTTTGTGTTAAAAAGAGAGGAGAAATCAAAACTTGAAGAAATCTTCAATTTGTTAAGGTATTTGTACTATTTTTTAGTGAATTGATGGTGAAATCGAGCGTAATCTATTTGTAGATGCTCTACGGGTGAGTAGGTCGAAGGCTAAATATCCGGCCTTTACGTGTTCTTTAATTTTCTGAAAATTTTATATTTTCTACAAAATTGTTATTGTTAATCCTGAATAAACACTATTCTGAGACCAACTCTACAATAGTCATTTCTTTACTTTTTATTTAGTAACTTATATATCTTTAGAATCTCAATTTACGTTCATTTGTCAAGTAGTCTGTATTGAGAGCCGTACACATTTATGTGTGATGTACAGTGGCGGACCCACATGGGGTCTTGTGGGGTCAAATGACCCCACATTTTTTTTTCAGTTTTCCTCCAGTTTTTTTTTAGTTTTCATTTTTTTTTTTTTACCTAAAATTTTTTGAATTCTCATTTTTGACCCCACAAGAATAATGGCCTCGGTCCGCCCCCTGGTGATGTATGACGTAAACAAACGAACTGAATGCAGGGGAATGGGTAAATGAATGGAATGTAATCGGTGGATCCCAAATAGACTATCAAGATTTTGGAAGAGCTCAATTAGAGGTATATAATGCCACCTCCTTTGGTTGGGCTTAATGGACGTTAAAAAATGACAGGGGTTATTCCCCTTGTACATTAGGGGTGCCGGCACACCCTCCAATAGGGGAGTGCCATGTGTTCATTATGTGAACCATTATGGCACCCCTAATGTACATGTAGCACTACTCAAATGACAATAAGCACTGGGAATCTGGGATTTTAAGTGAAACATCTGGAACAACTAACTTCAACTACAACTGGGTAAGTGTATTTTTTACTGCTATTTGCTTCATGGAACATAAATCCTCAGAGCAGTCGCTTATGACTTGTTTGTCAAGTGGACTAGATAGTATTAGCCTGAATTATAGAACAAAAAAATTGCAAGATCATGTGAAGCAGCGTGCCTACATATCAAAACTTGATAAGAAAACCTGCCTTTTGGATTATTTTTTCCTCGCGTTAATTCTAGCATTTACAGTAGATAAATAATAACTTGTTCTTAGGCTATCATCATAGCACGACTCCAAGAGGCATAATTATCCGCTGTCAAAGGCTGTGAAACAATCACAAGGCCTGGAAAGTCTAAATGGTGAAGGAAGTATGGATTCGATCCATTATGAATGATTGAATTGCTTGTGGATGATGAGTTAGTTTTTCAATTTTAATCCAATTTCAATATCTAGCAAACACGCTCTAAATATGCTCTGTTACCGTATTAGGAAAGAAGAATATGGAAATGAAGAAAGAATTTCTCATTCAATTCAATGAAGAATACATCACGGTGGAATATAAATACTGTACAATGGAGCTAACAAACAATGGATTGATAGCTGCAATAACTAGCTAACTATACAATTGGACTACCTACCCGCTACCAACTATAAACTACCAGCTGCACTTGACGCCAAATTGAGCTCTTAGACAGACTGTCAAGATTTTGGAAGAGCTCAGATAGAGGTATTTAATGCCGCCTCCTCTGATATTTTTACTGGACACTAAGTGGAACATCCGGAACAACTACCTTCAACTACAACTGGGTAAGTGTATTTTTTACTTCTGTTTGCTACATGGAACATAAATTCTCAGAGCAGTCACTTATGACTAGTTTGTCAAGTGGACTAGACGTTATTAGCCTGTATTATAGAACAAAAAGAATTGCGAGATCATGTGAAGCACCGTGTCTACGTGTAAAAACTACCTAGAAACCCCACCTTCTCGGATTTTTTTTCTCTCGTTGATTCTCACATTTATATTGGCTTACTTTGCCCCCGTTTGAGCCCCATATTTTAGTAATAGATTTTGTAAAAAATGATTTTTTTTTTTATAGAATATGTGGTTAAAAGTAGGAAATTTTTTTGAATTTACATGTAAAATTATTTTATTAGAAGAATGCGTAATTGAAAGTAAATTTAAGAAAAAAGAAATGAGTCCTAGCTCAAAGAGGGTTCATATTCTAAATTGTCAAAATAACTGATAAAATGGAGCTTTGCATTCAATTTCTCTGATATGATCTAACTGCACCGTCTGCACGTCGAACGCACATTTGCTACAGATTGTTCATCGAGCAAGCAAATTTTGAACCTCATATCTTTGCTCGGAATGGCATACGACTGCTATTTTCTGCGTTGATTGTATGGTATAAATAATGAGATACTGGGGAAGGGCTATTCATTGTTCTTTTGTTGCTCACCACGAAATCTGCAATTGATGAGAAACAGCTAAATTTTTGTAATGAAAACAATTGTTCTTTTTCTAATAGTTTCGAGTTTTGGGAGAATGTGGTTTAACATGGTATTCCATTATAAACTAACTTTCATTATGAAAATTATTCCCATGTTCGAGCACCATTTTTTGAAAAAAAAAAAAAAAAAGATTTATTGAATAATGTTTTGATCCTATTTCTATCACGCATTCTTCAAGAAAATAATATTACGCGTAAATTTAAAGTTTTTTTTTCTTTTTTATCCACACATTTCTCACCGATGCACTATTCAAAAATGCTTTTTTTAATTGACAGAAAATGAGGCTCAAACAAACCATATACATATCAAGATTTTGATTGAAAAAATAAAAAATAAAAAAAGGTCATGGTAGCCTACACGTGAGATTGCTTGTTGGATAGTTGAAGGCAAAATTTATATAAATAAATATATTACATTTTTAATAAAATAATATTATCTAACGTCGATAGTGTTATGTTACCGATCTATGTGTCTTTACATTTAGTTAATCCAGTCATTTTAATAATGTATAGTTTTAATTAGACAATTGTTGTAATACAACGATACTAAATAGAATTATTTTTTTGTAATTATGTAAGCTCTAAGACTCTTAGTCAATGCTCTAGAACTACTTAAATCTCTCACGAATTGAATGATTACATGTTGAAATCTAAACAATATTTAGCTTAGATAGGTTAAAACTTGATGTATGATATTATTAGCACTTTTATCCAAAATTTGGAGCTCATAGAACTAATGCAATCTATCATATATCTTTCAAAATCAAGCTAGAAAATTCACCCCAAGCTCAGTGCCTTTGGGCTGTTGGAACAAAATCATCATAGCAAATAATATCAGTTCACCTCATGTTTATCTCCAACTTCTTGATAACATTCAAACATTGTATCTTTTTTTTTTTTTTTTATCCTTTATCAATTTGTTAGTCCTTGTATTTGTACCAATCACAATACTAGCAGTTGTATCTATTTGACTCTATACAGACTAGTCCGTAAATGAATGAATTGTGGCCTTGATTAAAGGATCGTACTATATGTATCGAATTTTTTTATCGAATCTTTTACCTATTACTTACAATGGGGGTGGGGACCACATTGTCGAATTTTTTAATACACGCGGGCCTTGCACATTATGTGAGAGTGAGTAATCCATTGTGTACAACTTATTATGTACAAATGGATTAACCCTTGATTAAATAATCGAAAAATGAATAATATATAAGATATTGAACTGTGTTGAATTTTCAAAACGAAATCCAAGTCCTAATTGCAATCTTTTTAAAGTCGCGATTTGGGAGTTATGTCAAAAAAGATTAACACGAGTCACGATAAAAAGAATATGTGAAGATCATCTCACTTTAGGTCCCAGTTATAAAATGAGCAAAGTATTTCCAACTTAACTACATGTACAGAAATGCACATATAAAAACAAGGATAATTCTATATGTATTAAAACTTTTACTACATGGTTTATTTAAACGCCAAGTGGTGCCCCCCTATTGGACCCGACACCCCTCCAATAGGAGCCACTTGGCGTTTAAGTAAATCATGTAGTAAAAGAGAAAGTGTAGCATTGTCCAAAAAACAATACAAACAAGATACATGCAGGAGGTGGGTGGTTTATTTTTTTCAATTTAAAATTGACATGGGATTAAAGATGGCAACGGAGTGGGCTCAGGATGGGGCACCCTCGTCCCGCCCCCCATCTTAGACGGGGCGGGGCGGGACGGGTTCGGGGTGCGAGCTTGCCCCGTTTAATTTTTTTTCAAAAATTTCTACTTAACTAATTTTTTTTTTAAAATTCCTAGTTAATTATTCTTCACAGGGCACTTTGGGGTGGGGCACCCTTTTCCCATCCCACCCCACCAACCCGTCGGGATGGATTTTTTTCGTCCCATTTGGGTCAGGTCGGGCTACATGGGGTGTCTCTTTTCTTATTTTCTTCCGTGGAACAATATTCTGTATAATTTTTGAAGTATTTCATGCTCTCAAGTCATATTTTATCTTATATTCGAATAAAAACTCCATTATTGGATTTTGAAAAAAACTAAGATGAGATAGTACAGGGTAACAGTTGTTAATGCCAGTTTGACATGATTTACATGACCCGACACTGCAAAAGTGTTTATTTTGGACTGAAGCAAACCAGCATATATCTGCTTTCTAGCCTGGTTCCTGCATTCCTTCATGTTTTGGCCTTTTTCTTTTCGTGTCTGCTTTTTCTAGAAAATGACAAGAGACGATAATATTTTTTCACTTATAAATCTTTTTAAAAATTGGACAAAAATTCCTTTTTATCTTCAAATAGTTCTCAATAAATAAAGAGATTTTTAGATTTACATATGCTGATTTTTAAAATATTATAAACAAAATTATGTGTAGGGATTAAACTTTTTAAGATAAAATAATTCTATTGAAGAGCTACTATGTCAAGCACGTCATCACTCATTTATGAAAAAACTCAAACATATCTTTAGTAAAAAATAATGAATTCGATGTGCATGATTTGAAGATAAAAATAAATATATAAATTTCTTCCATATTCAAGAGTTTAAAATTTTAAATGAGCTTATTGGAAAATGAATTGCCATATTTATTTATTTTAACATTAGACAAAGGAGGGGGATTATGAATAGAACTTAGCTAGCATGCAAGCTTAGGATTTCGCAACTTGAATAGTTTCATCACACACTCGCAAGGAGGTATGCTTTTCTTTAACCAAATTTTTAATATGATTGGTCATGGTCGCCCACTTATAGATCCTTGATCCATTAACAATACTTCCTAAAAAATCCTGAATGTAGAAAACTATTCATGCTAGAAGTTTTACAAAAGAGTCGGATGGATGTGAGTCTCATCTGATTTAAATATTATTAAAAAAAATGGACCCCACATGTTTGTGTCTTCCCGGTACCCGTACAATGTTTCCTACTTTTTTGCCTACTTAAATCAAATCTCCTTGAAACGATAAAAATAATGTTTTGCTTGTCATTCATAGTAGAACATGACTTTCAACTTTCATGTGGTAAAAGAGTGAAGCTTCCCAGGCAAAGGGGTTAGAACTTACTTTTCAGGAATGGGAAATCCTTGTTAAAATTATGGGCTATGTAATGATTAATTCGTTTAATTGGAATATATGCAATAACAGGGTGCCACTTTTTAAGTACAACGAGTGCATAATGAAATGTTGCAGTACTTGGGTAGAGTGTTATATGGATCGTCAAGTCATATTTCAACTTGAAGAATTAGTCTCTATGTACATAATATTCTACCAAATGGTTTACATAATGATCAAGTGGCGGCCCCCTATTGGGCCAATAGGGAATATTATGTTATTCTAGCACGTTCCTAATTTGAATGACGTGATCTAATTATCGAGATTGAATTGTACCATTTCATGACCAAAACATAGATTCTCTTCACACAGTCCCCATTAGCATTTTTCAAAGTCTTGGTCCAGGTGCAACCCACTTGGCTAAGATGAGACATCATTCTTATAGCAAGACCTCGTATGAACTACTAGGCACAATTGAATGGGCTAGACAACACATGTATGATTGGCTTTTTCTTTCTTTTCCCTCTCAATGAAATAATTTCACGTCCCCTCACCCTAGTAAATTCCGTGGTAGTTTTTCCATGTACACCAAGCATTGCTCTAAATGAATTGATTTGGGCTATGTAGAAGCCGATGTCATCCAAAATTGAATTTTTCATCCCCACTTTATTTGTCAATTTCACAAATAAAAAGTATATTAAATCCGGTGTAAAATAGCAAAGCAATTTAAGACAACACAACAAGAATAAACACATGGATCAAAATGCATAATCTGTGAATGCAAGAATAAACCAAGTCCTAAAATTAAAATCAAATTCTAATTACATATTTTTGCCTTTGTTTTCCTACATAAATAAAAGAGGTACTTTCCCTTTACTATTCATAAGCCGAATGGCCAAGTAAGCCG
>CAIGRQ010275100.1:0-16722 GCA_903798375.1 Fraxinus sp. D2006-0159
AAGAAAGAAATGAGGTTGAAGAGAAGCTTGGTGTAAGATTTAATTCTTCTCCTACATTCGTGCTTTAAACCTAGTAATGTCTTCCATTAAAATTTCTTGTTTTTTTCTCCCATATCTATGCGTAGCTAAATCTTGTTTTAGGGCGAACAATGTAGCCAATTGGGATCCGTTATTTCTTTAATTTGAGATTTTTGTGCTTTTTTTTATATTATGTGTTGATTTTTTGCTATGGGTTTAATGCATTTAATTACTCGATCACTAATTAGATGATTTTGTAAATCCTTTACGAGTCAAGAGGTGAGTTTATGATTTAGACCAAATAGTAAATTGTGATAAATCGACATAACGTGTAGAGATACATATGTTAATTATTGCGGTCATAATTGAATTCTTAGAACCAATGTTTCGTTTGCTAATGTTAATTCGCATAGAGATATGGAATTAAATTAGTTAAATAGGCTCAATGAGAACTCGAGAGGGGTAAATTGAAGACAATAGAAGAATTCGACCAAACACTACTTTAGATTTTAGGAATCTTGATTTAAGGAATAAAGGTGATCAATAGGTGAAGTTGTTCCGCCCTAAGAACCGTTATTATTTGAATTCTCGATCAATTGTGTTTGTTTTCAATTCAATTTAATTTCACGGGTTTAAATTAAAGAGTCTCAACAAATCCATAATTTTGTTTATTTGCATCAAATACAAGTTAAAAAAGTAAATTAAGACCTAAAGTATAGTTTTCGTGGGAATGATAATTCGGACTCAAAGGTTCACTATATTACTTGTTACGATATCGTACACTTGCGATATAAAAAATGCAACAGCAGTCGATAGGCACACAATTGGCTAAGTATAATACTGCTAAGGAAGTTTGGAAGCACCTGTTTAGACTGTACAGATAGTCTAATTTTGCAAAACAGTATTGGTTAGATATAGATATTCGCGCTCTTCAACAGAAAAATATGAGTATTCAAAAATTTTATTCTACTATGATAGATTTATAGGATCTATTGGCACTCACAGAATTTGTAAAATTACAAGCATTTGAATCTTATATCGCCTAACGGGAAGAACAACGAGTTGTTTAATTTTTTATGGCACTACATCATGATTTTGAGGGACTTCGTGGGACAATCTTGCATCACAGTCTTCTACCTTCTTTTGATTATGTGGCTAGTGAATTGATGGCTGGGGAGATACACCTTAAATCTCACACAGACAAATGGACTACTACATCTGTATTCACAACACCTCAGAGGTCACATGCTAGTAATCAAAGTAGGTAGCCTTTGAATGTTGCACATGATGAATTTCATTTCTTTAAGCAGAAAGGTCATTGGAAGGGATAATGTCCTCTATCATTGAATAGAGCTACACAACAGCAACCCCAACAACGGCCTCAATAACAGCAGCAAAAATAGGTTCTTCCTCCAGGAAAATTTGGAAACCAACCATTTCAACCTAATATTGTAGTGGCTGCTCCATCATTAGATCCACTAATATTTTGAGTAGTTTCAGAAGTTTCTAGCATCACGGTATAACATAACATTGCCACATGCAATGTCTGCCTCTTCCACAGGTTTGTCATCTTCTAGTTTTTCAGGTATATCATCCTCTTTGTAGGTCTTAGATTCTAGAGCTCCCCATCATATGTTACCTAATTTATCATTTTTTTGTTTCATTATCTCTCAAGTCTTTTGTGTCAGTTGTGACGGCTAATGGTACTTCTATGCCTATAGCAGGTGTTGGTTTCATTGATACGCATTGTTTATCTCTCAATGATGTCTACCATATTCCTAGTCTTACCTTAAATCTTATTTTTGTTAGCCAATTATGTGAATCTGGATATTTAGTCTCATTTTCTTCTTTCACTTGTTATGTGCAGGATCCGCAGTGTCAGAAGCTGATAGAGATCAACCGTAGGCAAGGGGACTCTATATTTTGGATAAGCTTAAAGTACTAGAAATTGCATCTTCTAGTGTTGATTTGTCATCTTTTCGTTTGAGTCATTTATTTTTTGCCTATTATTTATGGTATTCTCACATTGGTCATGTTTCAGCATCTCGTTTAAAGTTCTTAGTTTCTACAGGAGCATTAGGAAATTTGAAAACAAAAGATATTTTTGATTGTAGTGGATGCAAATTAGCAAAATTTTCTACATTACCTTTCAATAAAAGTATTTCTGTTTCTGTTGTCCCATTTGATCTTGTTCATTTTGATGTATGGGGACCTTCTCCCGTTACCACTAAAGAGGGTTCACGATATTATGTTTCCTTTATTAATGATTAAACTCGTTACTGTTGGATTTTTCTTATGAAACATCGCTCTGACTTCTTTAGTATTTTTTAGTACATTTAGAGTACTTCTGAAAACTCAACATTCTGCTATGATCAAATATTTTGATGTGATTTAGGTGGAGAGTATACTTCTAATGCCTTTTCTGATTTTCTTGCTTCTGATGGAACCATTCACCAAAGTGCTTATACATATACTCCCAAACAAAATGGTGTTGCCGAAAGGAAACATAAACTTATTGTTGAGACAACCTGTTCTCTTTTACTCTGCTTCCATTCCTAGTGAATCCTGGGAAGAAGCTATTCTTACTGGCTACTCATTTGATTAATAAGATCCCAACCTCGCATAATTCAGGTTTGTCTCATTTTGAGAAGTTTTATGGATGTGTTCTAGATTATTCTTCCTTACGTGTCTTTGGTTCTACCTGTTTTGTCATTTGACCTCATGTCGAGCCACGAAAACGAGCAATTGGTTCTCGTTGGGTATATAAAATCAAAACCAAATCAGATGGATCTGTTGAAAGATAGAATGCCCGATTAGTCGCAAAAGGGTATTTTCAAGAGTATGGTATCGATTATGATGAGACTTTTGCACCTGTTGCAAAGATGACTACTGTTCGCACCTTTATTACAGTTGCTTCTATTCATCGATGGAGTATATCTCAAATGGATGTTAAAAATACATTCTTGAATACAGATCTACATGAAGAAGTCTATATGGTTCCCCCTCTTGGTATTTCTCATCAACTTGGTAAAGTTTGAAAACTTCAAAAAGCTCTCTACGGTCTCAAACAGGTACCTTGAGCATGGTTTGAAAAGTTTTCCACTATGATTACTTCATTTGGTTTCTTTCCTAGCCATCATGATTCAGCTTTACATTATAGATGTACAGCCATCGGTCGTGTTTTGCTTTCTTTATATGTTGATGACATGATTATACTGGTGATGATATTGATGGTATTGAAGAATTAAAGTAAGAGTTAACTCGTTGCTTTGCAATAAAAGATTTGGTTTCACTCTGTTACTTTCTAGGTATGGAAGTTGCATCTTCTCCGACAAGTTGTCTTCTTTCTAAGTCCAAGTACATAGCAGATATATTTGAGCGTGCTCATCTTACTGATAATAAGACCGTCGATACACCTCTTGAGCTTAATGCTCAATATTCTTCTTCTGATGACTCTCCATTATCTGATCCTAGTTTATATCGTACTGTTGTTGGTAGCTTGGTTTATCTCACTATCACTCGTCCAGATATTGCACATAATGTTCATATAGTTAGCCAGTTTGTTACTTCACCTACTAGAGTTCGTTGGGTTGATATTCTTTGTATTTTGAGGTATCTTCGGGGCACTCAGTTTCAGAGCCCTTTTCTTTCATCTACTTCATCACTAGCATTGCGAGCATATTCTGATGTCATTTGGACTAGCGATTCTACAGATCATCGTTCTACCACTGGATTTTGTATCTTTTTTTGGAGATTCTCTTATTTCTTGAAAGAGCAAAAAGCAAAATATTGTTTCTAGGTCTTCCACAGAAACAGAGTATCGTGCTATGGCTTCTACTACTTATGAGATAGTTTGGTTACGTTGGTTGCTTACAGATATGGGTGTACTTCTTCTCCATCCCACTTCGTTGTATTGTAACAATAAGAGTGCAATTCGGTATTCCATGAGAGAACCAAACATATTGAGATTGATTATCATGTCACTCGACATCATCATCTGCTTGGCACTATCACATTACCTTTTGTTCCTCCACCATGCACATTGTTGACCTATTTACAAAGTCACATTCTATTTCGCGATTTCGCTTTTTGTTTGGCAAACTCTCGATACTTCTTACAGCAGCATCATGAGTTTGAGGGGAGATATTAAATATATTAGTTTTATTTTATTTTAAGCGTAGATTAGTCATTTTACTTGTGTTAGTATTTAAAGCTTTTACTCTCTTGTATTTCATTTATTCGATTAATCAATAAAAACCTTAACCTCCTTTTTTTTGTTTTTCTCTCTATATTTTTGTATTCATCACGAGTTGTACCCTTGGAATTGTAAGGAAATATACATAAGACTAAAAATAAAAGTAGCATGTTTATGCCGAAGAAACTCATTTAAAAGTTAAAAGTCCTATATGCCGAATCATTGTATCTAGAATCTTAAAGTTGTTGGAAGAGTTAAAGAAACTTTAGTTATACTATTTTTTCAACGTGTCTTCGCATGCATGAATAAACGAAGTCTTACGAGAAAATAAAGAAGAAATTTAAATTTATTTTTGTTTATGCATTTTTGTATTATATTGTACCATCTCATTTAATTTAACTTGGCTTTTGAAAGAAATACGAGTCTTGAGATGCAAGTTTTCACAAGATAAATTTGGGAAAAAGATTGATCCAACTTTTTCTAATCATGCCGTGAAAAGTAATGACAAAGAAAAAAGTTGAACGTACTTCCCCATGATTATACCTACCACATGAAATCTAGTATTATTATTGCTCTATATTTGCTTTTCCACCTCCAAATTGCATAACCCAATAGCATGGTAACGATTGTAAAGGGTTGGACTCGTTTTGTAAGATGAATTAAATGATATGGAAAAATTAAAAGATGATGTTTGATCAATTATTTAATATGATTTTGATTATTATATAGTACGGAAAAATTAGATAAGAAATTGAGAAATTTGACACGTGACTTTTCATGTCTTCATTCTATGTTTAATAATTTTATTTAATAATTCAAGCTAATAGAGAATAAATTTACTTATGTGCATTTTGTTTTTAACATGAGCAATAATGTTTTTTTTTTTTTTTTAAGAAAATTACAAGGGAAAATTTTAGTATAGCACGAATGATTCAGTGATGATGTCATGATGCCCTATCCACAGACCAATTATATCTATTTTCCTCCCCCATCAAACGGCTGAGGAAAAAATGATAAAAATTTCACATGATAACACGTTCATTACCCTAATCAAAATACCATTTTCCAATATTTCATTGCATTATTGATTTTCATGAGAAGTAGGCAATTATAATATGCTTTGCAAGTAAATGGGTTTGAGGTGGGGTCTTCATCATATGCATTAAATGATGATGATCAAGATAATGGTGGTGGGACCCAATTGTGGTTTGTGATCATCACATTGGGACCAAATAGTAATTATATATTTGGTCACTTTACTTGCAATAAAAACTCATCAGATTACTCAACTTTAATTTATTTTAATCATGTTTATTTTTTTTACTAGAAGTAACATTGGTTTCTTATATAACAATTAATATATTGAGGTGTAAACACTTGACCAAAAAAAAAGAAATCCTTTATTTCACATGTTTGATCAAGAGAACAACAATGATATTCAGGAGAAGTGCAACTCACGGAATTAAGACTTTTAACTGATTTTGTACCGTAGTGTTTACATGTCAAAATATTAACTGTCGTGCAAGATTCCCGAGTTAATTATTGCAACTAATAAATTAAAATTAAGTTAATTTGATAATATTTTAGAGACTAAACACGTAATTTACTCCATTGGAATCCCTTGGATTGGGGGAGCAACTTGAAATTGTGGGTTCCATTTCTAATTCAACCTATTTTCTTTGAAATTTATAAGCCACTATATGAAAAGAAGAGAAGTATGGAGAACATAAGTGAGAAAAAGGTGATATGCATGTGATCTAACAGCCTTCTTTGTCCCCTCCTTAAAAATCAAATTTTACAAATTCTCGTTTAACCATGCTTAGGTCAAACCTATATGTTATGAAAACAAGACTACTAGAATATATAAATGTAAATAACTACATAAATAGTCATGTAATATTGAATAAAATAATTATATCAAAGTGAAGAATTGCAAATGTAATGAATTCTAGAAATAAATTTTGAAATCTTTAACATTTGTATTAACTATTGATAAATATATGCGAAGAAATTTTTTTTGGTGAATTTTAACATTAAACTCTACAAATTAATCGCCATCCTAATTGGTGAATTTTTATTGCAATATGAATAAGAACGTAGAATAGAGTATAATATTATGTGCTTCTCTCCCTACAGATAGGGTCTAACACCAGAGAAATGAGAGTATGAGAAGAGACACCAGAGAAATTCATAGCTACATCGAGTACTAGGATGGCAAAAGAGTGGATCGAATCGAGGCAGTCATTCACATCCCCGTCCGGTTCGTATATTTTTTTCCCCTTGCCCTGCCTTCTATTCCTGCTTAAGGTAAGGCGGGGCGGGACGGGGCGGGGCCTGTCACGTTCCCTTTAGAAAGGAGGCTGATTCTTTTCTTATCATTTGATCACAAACTTATATCTTTAAATGGACTTTAAAAAGGCGAGTAACGGGGCGGGGAGCATGTTCTGTGTCCTCTTCCCGAACGAGTATCGAGTTTAGCTGAGGTTTTTTTGTCATCTCTCACTTATTTTGATTCTTTTTCTCGTTTTCAGTTAGATATATTATTCAATAGAATGTTTTTATTACGAATTGCACTTTATCATGGAATGTGCTTAAAATAAAATTAATTTAATTATATGTGTTAACTCTTACATTACAAAAAATTAACTGACATGTATAATCTCGTTATTGTTTAAACTGTAATGACGATGTTGATGATTTATTCTCTCTCTATGTCACTCCATCAATTACTTTGCTTTCATAAAAAGTTTTCCATATGAACCATGTCGTGTTTCGTGTTTCGTATTTCGCTATCAAGTAACTTAGAAGTCTTAGCAAAACTTGTTGAGTCTCTTCAAGAATAATAAATAAATAAAGTTAGCTAATAATCATTGAGAAAAATTTCATCAATATTCACCGACGATATTAGGATTGACAATTATAACAAAAATCAATGTAGGAGATTCGAACGAAACTATCAATAGCAAACCGTCGGTGATCACCAACACATCGTATCGACGATTAATAATGATGAATCACTAATAGTATTGGAATCATTAATCATTGTTGAGAATATACGTATCACGGACAAAAAATAAATTTGATTTATTTTTATATTATATATTTCATCACTTTATTCTTCGCTAAATTATGTTAATAAATCAAATTTATTGAAATAATTTTATTTAATCATTGCGATGAAAAAAAAAATCTAATTGACGATTTTATCAATAAAATTGACTGAAAAATAATTCCTTAAATTTAAAATTTTATCTAGATATGAAGTCTTAGGCAAGCAATTAACTAATTATTTAAAGATTGAGTTGGCTCTACTTACATATAGTAAATGGATTGTTTGTGACTAACGTGAATCTTGGGAGTAGATTACTCCTTTTTTCTTTATCTTTTTTTATTATTTTTTAAAAATGAAATATCGAGGGTGGAATGTCCAATTTTGAAGGTTGGAGCCCGCGTTCAACAAATACAATAGTTTGAGATATCTGTTACTAGTTTTCCTAAATAAAATCCAATATATTGACTTCATTTAAAACTTTAAACTATTATGTTGTAATAAAAGTATTTCATTTCGAATCATCTAAGTAAAAAATGTTTTCAGTATTTTATACACGTCCAAGTTGTATAAAATGAAAAAAAAAATGGAAATTGACGACAGTAGCCCGTTTGATACCGATTAAAATCCAATTAAAATTGAAAATATAGTCATTATTGAGTCGCACTCGTTTAATAAAAGTCAACAATAACGGCTACTTTTTCAATTTTAATCCGATTTTAATCTCTACCGAACACGTCTATCACTTGCATGTTATTTTTGACTTTTATTAGACGAGTGAGACCCAATAACGATCATATTTTAATTTTAATTGAATTTTAAACTGACCAAACATGCTCATAATGTACTAACATTTACATTATCACCAAAGAAAATAGTTTAATATAATGGAATTTCTTGCTTGTTAAGCAAGATAACACAAGTTTCGGCTAATTATAAGTAATTTGAAAATAATGAAAGTGGATAACAGCAAAAAACAATGCAAGAGATAAAAATAATTATTGGCGTGGGGTACTTGTAACAGTGCAATAGATTTCTGCAATATATCGAGTGGAAAAGCCATGATCATATAATCAGTTGTGTATCTTAGAAAAATAATTACTCATTATTTTCCTTTTGTTACTCTTTGGGCCATTTCATGTCCCTATACTTAAAGTAACATATAAAAAATTAATCAATGAATCTTAAGTTCAAACCAGTAATGAAATAAAGCAGTTTTTTTTTCTTTAAAACTCTGTAAATAATCATTTTTTTGCTGATATTAACTTACTGTTTCTTGGAGTTTTCAACGCTAACTTTTAAAACTTTTTGTGTAACTTCGTACCTCCTTTCTTTTCTCTTTTCTTTTGTTTTCGTGGTGCTTTCCTAAGAAAGAGAAAACCGTGTGCTAGGGTTGGGTGATACAGTGAAAGAGAAGTGGAATTGGAAGGAAAGAAAGAAAACTTTATTAAAGTTATTTTAAGATATTTGATGGCTATAAAGTGCCAATTAAATTATGTTTTTTTTTTTTAGAATTTTTTGACCAGCTAAAAATGTCTTTTCTGAAAATTGGCATACTTAGGTATGTACAATAGGTGCTTAGGTATTCATCATTCATGGAAATTCTTGTGGCATTAATTCAAACTTTCGAGCTATGTCAAGATTCAAAACCGAGTTGAAAAGGTGTGTATGTTCAAGTTGGTTCCATACACATTTATGTTTGACGTGTATTATTAGACGTGACTGAATAGTAGAACTTATAAAATTCTACCTTTCTAGAACTATTCGATATTGTTTAATTCCCTTTATGAAATTGGAAAAAAAAAGTAAGCTACAACATGAAAAGAGGCTCCTCATGTGCACTAGCTTCTTCATGTTTCATTTTCTTTATCCATATCACAAATTGCCCTTTGCAAAGGACATTTCTAGAAGACATGTTCATTCCTTTCACGACTCATTATCTTAGATTATTAAAGGGCCCATGCATTTCTTACATTTATTAATTATGAAGAAGTCTATACAATCTCAAGTGCAAACAAAAGAAGAAGATTGTGATAATTTTGAAGATTTTATAGTATAAATCTTAATAACCAAAGGTAGCTTAAACAATTTGGGAGTCTTTTCGGGATTAATATTAAAAAATTAATAGGGTAAATGATCATCGGTGGAAACTTTGTCGGTGATCACCGATAGAATGACGATTATGATTTTGATTATTCAGACAAAATTATTAACAACGATATTGTTGGTGATCACAACACACATTTATCAATGAGTATCGACAACAACATCGTGACTGATGTTGTCCAGAATCATCAATCGTGTTTTTTTTTTAAGATACAACTAAATAGTTAAAGATTATTTTATTATTTCCATATAAATTTTATTTTGTTCTTGATAGAAATTTCGATTAGTATTTAATTTAACTCTTTTATTAATTTATTTATTCATAAAATTTCCATTAGTAAGTTAAATTTGTTATACTGTTTCTGTTTGTAATTAAGTAACTAAAAAATCATTCGTAATCTTTAATTATTATGTTTATATTGTTAATTAACGACATAGATTTTCATAAGAAAGATACGAGGACAAAAATATATAATTTTTTAAAAATTGGAGGCATTACACAGATGCTTAACTCGCCTAATATTTGAGCCGACAAAGATAACATGAAGTTCAAGAATCAAAACTCTTCTAATCTTTACTCGGAGAGGGGGAAAAAAAAAAAAAAAAAGAGGAATAGCAGAAATCTTGAATTTACAAAGAGTATCAAATCGATCATAATGAATTCCGCTATGATGGCTAAAGACCATTTACAAAGCTATCTTGTACTGAAAATTAGAGCATGTTGAGTGGCTTAGATACATGAAATAAACAATTAGCATTATTAGAACGATCAAAGATCAATAACAATTAAAAAGAAACAAAAAGTTTTTTTTTCCCAAAAAAAGACACAAAAGGAACAAATGGGTGCCACTTTCAACTCTCTTTCTCTAATTTTCTTGACTTGAGAAAGCGTGTCACGGGTTTGTCTTGAAAAGGCCCTTATTTCAAAGTGGACAGATATTCCTCTCTCACTACATAACCGAGGTAGCTTTTAGCATATTTATTAAAATGGAGAAATTTCAGTACAGTTTCCTAATATACTACACTAGTATCAAGTTAATCCTCAATAATTCATAATAGTTCCTGAAGTGATCGTTAATGACAAAAAAACTATTCCCAAAAAGCGTTGGAAGAAGTCTTTGAACGAAACAAGTTAGAGTCAATCCCATGTGTGATGTAAATCATTAAGTGACCTCTTATGTTCAATTTTGAGAAGTTAAGTGGGTGATCTCTTCGTGTTTCAATTCTTAGTTTTGAATTTTAAATTCAATTTGTATTTTGTGTTTTGAGTGTATATTTTGAGATTGTTAAAAATACGTTGTTTTTATCATTTTAAAAAATTGTTTACAAAAATGAAAAAATGAAGTTTTGGATTGGTTTTAACTGAAAACATCCAAAACGATTTTTTTGCCGTTTTTCATTTTTGGTGTTAAATTAATGCTTTGGAAATTATAATTGATTCATGTTTTCATGAGGGACACCTAATAATTAATGAGGAGTTTGATCGTTTGTGTCATTGTTGTAATCATAATGAAAGGTTAGATCAACTTGCTCTATTTTAAAAGTTGAGGACAAATTTGTTACTAAGGCAATAGGTTGAGGACCAATGGTCCAATTTTGTCTTAACAAAACCCACCCCCCAAAAAAACCTTAAAAAACCCCCCCTTTCCACTCTTATTTTCAAGAACCCAAAAGAAATTGTTGGAGAGTGTGTTGTTTCTTTTCTGCCAATTCTGATTCTCCATGGCCTTAATGCTGGATAACTATGAAGGCATATTATTATCCTTAGAATCCCATAAATCAGTCCCAGCTCCATTTTTGACTAAAACATACCAGCTTGTTGATGATCCCAAAACAAACCACATAGTTTCTTGGGGTGAAGATGAAACAACCTTTGTTGTTTGGCGTCCATCGGAGTTTGCTCGTGACCTTCTTCCCAACTATTTCAAACACAACAATTTCTCTAGCTTCGTCCGCCAACTCAACACCTATGTAAGTGTTTCCATACTATGTACATGTAATTACATGTTTGGTATGCTCGACTCTATATCGTTGGACAAAATAATGTTGCATAGCACAACTGATGTTCGTTACCAATCTAGGTGGCAGTGGAGGTCCATTGCCTACAATTGGTAATTAATTATATATTTTTTATTTTAACCAATTGTAGAGCTTGGATTCTAATGACACCTAAATTGGTGTTTGTGCTACTTGCATTACTTCGGTCGACGGTCTTAACGAAGACAAAGAAGTTAACGTACAATTAATCAAGCTATGTCGAGTATTTTATCAAACATGTCGATAACGCACGGCTGTGTGCATGAAGTCAAGTTCTCTCATATATATTGATTTTGTTTCTTTCTTTATTGTGGGTGATGATGTAACTAGGGTTTCAGAAAGATTGTACCGGACAGATGGGAATTTGCAAACGATTTCTTTAAAAAGGGTGAGAAACAATTATTGTGTGAGATCCACCGGAGAAAAACAGCTCAGCCGCAAATGGCCCTCAACCACCATCACCACCATCCCAGCTACTCAATCAGTAGCCCATGTTTCTCCCAATATACAACCCAAGTCAGCGTCTCACCACCAGAATCCGATGAGCAGCAACCACCCAATTGGTGTGATTCACCGCCACTCTCTTCTCCCACCGGCATCTCAGTGATAACAAACTTCACCACCAGCAGCAACAACAATTCAGTCACTGCGCTTTCAGAAGATAATCAAAAGCTTAGAAAGAGAAACAGCATGCTCATATCTGAATTAGCCCACATGAGAAAACTATATAATGATATTATTTACTTCGTTCAGAACCATGTGAAGCCAGTGGCACATAGCAATTCTTATCCTTCTTCTCTATTCCCATGTAACTTATCAACACAACCTTCTGCCACCGTCCTTTTGGCGGCATCCACGAATTCAAAACATAATTTGAAAGCCGTATTTCAACCTGAACATTCTATAAACCAGAGAGTGGCACTGCCTGTGAACAGTACAGTGGAAAGGCCGGCAACAAATAGTGAAATGTGCAATACAAAGCTGTTTGGTGTGCAACTCCCATCCAAGAAAAGATTGCATTCTGAATTTTCTTCTTCTACTATGGAGACTAAAAAGGCAAGATTGATCTTGGAGAAAGATGATTTGAGGTTGAATCTCATGCCACCTTTTCCTTGTTAGACTCCCTCCCAAGAAAATTTAAGTACCTAGGATTTTTTTATTTTTTTTTTCTTTTCCATTTTTAGTTTTACAGTCTTCTGGTAATAAAAACTTTAATCCCGATATCATCTTGATCCACAAGCCATGAATGCTGGTGGGTTTTGATTATAGTCAAAGATAAAGATCAAGTACTTATTTTCAACAAAACATTGATTGGAGCATGTTTGAATGAGTTTAAAAGTTACTTTTAATTAATTCCACTTACTTTTTGTAAGTATAAAAGTCGATTGGAGCATGTTGGCTCTAAACTTAGATCAAGTAAAATTAATTGATTCAAGCACGATTAGCTATAAGTTACAAAACTTGTGTTTCCTAAAATGATTATATGTTTCCTTTTATCTTACTTTTAAGAGTTAAAAAAAGTTACATACAAATCCTTGAAGTAACTCGTATTTTATTGTCAAAATAAGTAATTGATTTATTTTCAACTCTAATCAACATAAAAAATATTTACTTTAAACTTACTTAAACCTTTTGAACTTAGCTAAAACTGCTTTTTAATTAAAAGTTCATGTTTGGTACACATTATTTTTTTCATTCTCATTCTTCTATTTATTTTCAACCACACATTTTTCAATAAAATAATATTTTTCATCACATCAATAATTTTTCCTTCTTTTTCAACAACACATTTTTCATCAATTTACTATTCCAGAATACATTCTTTCAAAATAGTGTNAATTAAAAGTTCATGTTTGGTACACATTATTTTTTTCATTCTCATTCTTCTATTTATTTTCAACCACACATTTTTCAATAAAATAATATTTTCCATCATATCAATAACTTTTTTTTTTTTTTCAACCACATATTATCCATCTATCAATCTAATATTTCAGAATACATTCTTCCAAAATATTGTAGCTCAAACACACCCTAAGTTCCTTTTTACATTCATTAAAGGTTTTCTTTTTGAAGTTCCTAATGAGAAGAAAACTCATAATAAAGGTTCCAGCTTTGTACACTAGTAATATATTTTTATAATTACGGGACTTCCTCTAATCAAGACATATTCATTAATATAGTTATAGAGGGGTTTCAAAATAGACCGGACCATCCAGGCATATGACTAACAGTACCAGACTTTTGAAAGAACGAACTAGGCATGACTAGTGATGGGACGGAACAAAGTGGGGGAGTGGCGCAGGCGGGACGGGAGTGCCCCGCCCCGTTGCCATCTCTAGGCATGACTTGGTTTGTTACTGTAAAGTTTTCAAACTCGATAGTTGACCAGAAAAAGGTCAATGGTCAAAATGATCGTTAGAAATTAAATAAAAAAATGAAAATTAATTTTAACGAGAACCGGCCCTCCAGCCAGTACGTTTTCGACTTTCACTAGCCCCAGTTCATAACTGATTTTATCTAGTTAAATTCTCTCAAGTTGTAGCCTCTAGCAGCAGTAATTTCCATTTTTTTTTTTTTAAAAAAAAAACCAATACATCCAATCGATATTAACGATATTATCGCCTATTAAATAAAATTGGCACCTTACTCAAAAGAATAATGTCTTCGGATTTCACAAAGTTAAAATCAACAGTACATTCATTATTGTACTAACTATAATGGATTAGAAGAAATTGAAATTGATTAAGGAAAAGAGAGCTCTTCTAATCATGAGAAGATCTTTATTTATCGTTTATATAAAACAAAACTGCAATCTATTAAATATATTTAGATATATGAACATATATAATGAGTAAAAAGAAAATGTGGGTTACTCAATGAAAGGGTCCACACAAACACACACAATATCGCTGTCCCTCAGCACAGTATACTAAACTAAGTTCGTTGTACTAAATGTGTTGAACTGTACACTTTATACCAAATATGTCTTCAAACTGTTTATTGCCTTGTTTCAGTTCCTTACTTAATATGTCTTTAGAAGGTATATCAAATTTATTCACATCGAAATTACATCGAATTCCAACAAAAGTTTTTGTTTAAGTTTAACTAAGTCTTGGTAATTAGTTTCGTGTCCAAAATTATTAAATCAAGTTGTAATTGGAGTTATCTTAACGGATGTTTATAGTTGATTTAGTATGTCACTAAAAATCATAGAAATGGAATAACTCAACTTGTCTACACTAAAGGACTCTCAAGAAGGTGCTCAAGCATATTTTCCAGAATATGTGTGCTCGATGAACGTCGAGATGATGCTCAAGCACCCGTCTAGGTGGGAGAAATCCTATTTTTCCTATTTCAATATATAAACACTCCTATTAGAATTGTAACATACAATTTATAAACAGAAACTCTTATCTTTCGTTGAGAGAAAAGAAAATAGGAAGGGAAGGTCTGAGATTAGAAGAAACAGATTGTAATCAAAATTCTCGTCCACATTAAAAATGCAAAACTCTACAAAATCCTCTACCGTGTAGTTTTCATAATTGTGATGGATATGAGCGGTGTCGAAACGCATAGTAGGAGTTTTTTTTGGAAAAAGTACGATTTGGAAGCCAAATTCTACTAAAGTCTAAAGTTTAGATGTGTTTAAACCAGTGTTCTAAAAAGCAAGGCCTAAATGCAAAGTGGGAGCAAAACATCTCGCTTAGCACTTTTTTCATTTTTTATATTTTTCATGCCTAGGCATGCCAACACTACAACAAAGTTTATTTTTAATGGTGTGCGGCGTAGAGCAGAATGTCGTATAAAGCAATGTCATAAAAAGTGGTTTACCTTTTACGGTGTGCAACATACATCGTATAGCAAATGCCGTTAATACCTTTCATGGCGTCCATACGCATGTCGTAAAAAAATATATCACCTTTTATTGCATGCACTCAGGAATATATAGCGAATGCCATTAATACCTTGTACGGTATTCATACGCACAGTGTAAAAAGTATATCTACATAAATGAATGTCGTAAAAAGTTATATACTTTTTACAGTCGTGCATATGAACGCCCTAAAATGTATTAAATTTAAGACTTACATTTTGCACGCATTAAAAAGATATTGAATTTACGGCATGCTTTAGCACGCCTTGATAGTTTTTAAATTTGCCTATACATGCTATAAATGTCAATTTAATTGTTTAAAAATTGTTTGTTTATTTGATTACCAACAAACCTATAATAATTACAAAACAAATTTAATCTATATATAATCAGGTTTTCCATACTTTCGATAAATAGAAATATTGAATACAGTTCAATACAATATGTCAATGTAAAATTCATCTCAACAATTTTCAAAAATTATAGACTACTACTTCAAAGAAAAAAAATATATTAAAATGTTACAAAATATTTGATCCATATCAAATTTTACTTTTTTGATCGACAATTTAGTTATCCCACAAAATATCAAATCCCTGCACACCACAAAAATAATAAGGGTATAATTAATAAACTTGGAGTGAGCATGTAAATCAAAAATATACCAAGAATTATATTAACTTTTATATAATCAACATAGTACATATGACAATTAATTACTTGAGTATATTGTTAGTAACATTAATAAGAGAACATTAATAAGAGAATATTGTTAGTATATTGTTAGTAACATTAATAAGAGAATTTTATTAACATATGAGCTCTAACAGAAATACATCTATAAACACCATACCTTCCTAAAAATGATTTAAGGTTACGTCTATAATACTAGCATATAGAGCCATAAAACATCAACAGATAAAGACAACCCTTTGCAAAACTTCATCATGGCATGTGTGAAGAAGTCCATATGAATTGCATAACAACAAATAAAAGGAGAACTTTTTTAAAAAAGAAGATAGAACTATAAAGATAAGTATCAATCACTAAGTTGATTTCCTTCAAATGTTGTAATGATCTTAAGTCATTTTATATAAATAATCATTTTGGCAATCAAATAAAAAACTGATGTTCAATTTAAATAAACCATAAGGTAATCTTAAATCAAACAGCCTCTTACAAAACAACTTTCTCTCTTTTTTGGATAGCATATATGATGATGGGGTAAGTAATATATATTTCTTTGCAATTCTGAATGAATATCCTTGCTAATACCCATATTGAGTAAGTCCTTACTAGAATTAAGCCAATCTTTTGATTTTTCCTTCACATGCAAAATAGTGCCAAAAATGCTTTGGCAAACATTCTCAACGTGCATTACATCCAAATTAAGACGAAAAATAAGTGTCTGAAAAATATAAATATAAATATAGAAAAAAA
>CAIGRQ010275109.1:0-12156 GCA_903798375.1 Fraxinus sp. D2006-0159
AGGCTTACGCTTCAATCCGCCTCGAGGCGTCATAAAAAAAAATCGCCTCAGTACTTAGTTTCGCCTTTTTAAACTTTAAGTCAAATTTTAGTTATGTTGTTTGTACAGGTTTCTGTTTTCTTCTCTTTTATATTCATTCTTAACAATTTCTTTTGTTTTCACTTTGCGTTGTATTTAATTATGTCTTATGGATGCTGCCGAGGGTAGCGTTGGAGGCTGTGAACTATGAAAGAAGCGTCGCCAAGAGATCTATGCTAAATCAAAAGAATCTCGAAATCCACGACGTCGAAAATTATACGCCCAAGCACGAGAGTTGCGTAATGCATGTCGACAAGAACTGCATAATCAAACGAGCATTTACAGGTACACATGATTGGGGTCTAAGAATGAAGAGAACAATAGAAGAAGGTATTTGTAGGAAGTTTACTTATAGTGCTGCTTCAGGAAAATCACTTGATGTGTCCAGTAAAGATTCTACCTGTAAGTTTAGTCGCTAATAAAATGATGTTGTTTCTTTATGTTCTTACTTGTAGTGGTAGCTTTTGTAGTGCACGTTTATTCTTTATGTTAATTGATGTACATAACTTAGATTTGGTTATAGCTTTTTCTTTTTTTTCATTCTAGATGTCTTGTTTCTACAATAGCAGAATATTTTCTCCCAGCTATTGTTACATCACATTTTTTTTTCACGATTTTCTACCTTTCAAAAGATAAGTATTTATCATGGAAATCATCATTTTCATTAATGTTTGATAATTTATATCTTATAGAGCTATTTCTTTGTATCCTCAAACCTTTGTTTCAGGAGGAGGCATATTGTACAAGGAAGTCACTTCCTATGGACAACATGGTACTTGTTAAAACGCCAATAAAGCATCAAGGATATCTTTCAAAGCATTGGTATGTTAAAAACTCCCATACTCATTTATTGCTACTGTTTCATTCATCATTAAATTTGAACTAAGACAGCACCATCATTGATATACTTAGAATTGAATTGGTAAAGATTCAGCTTACCTTTATTCACTTCGTATAGTCATATTCATCGTCATGTTCCGTCTGTCATGTACATAAACATAGAGAATTTGCTATTTTAGTTCAATGAACCACATTTTTATGCCTTCAGTTCTACCTTAGAATGAAAACTCATATGAAATTGCTGTAGAACAATAGAAGCCATAAGATTTTTCCTCTTTTTTCTTGTTAATCTTTCCAGCATTTTTTGCTTGTAGTATGTCTTTAGTATTTTCCCATCTTCTATATTTTTCCTACAACATGCACTTACACTACAACTTCTTTTCTTCGTCTAAAGTAATCATTTGATGATTGAATACTACCTAAACACATGGATGAATAGGTACCTATTTGTAGTTGGATTTATTAATGGTTAGAATTTACTTCTTTTTGCTTCTCTTACTTCAATTCGATATATATAAAGTAACTTTATTTTTTTCCAACCTTACTGTACTTACTAATAATGGATGTTCAAATCTTACCTTGTACTTCTTCCACAGTTGTCGCTGAAAACTGCAACCACTTTCTCCTGAATTCAATGTTTTATGTCCTTTCCATTCTGACGGATCATTATAAAAAAAAAATCAACAAGAAAGCATCTGCAACGTCTCTTCAACAAGGTGTGCATGTGCATCACTGATCTAGGATTACAAGAAGATTGAACTCCGAACTTTCAAAAGTATGTATCCATCGTAAGCAAGATTAGAAGGCTGCAATTCGTCCACCATTCGGGTGCATCATCTCGAAGAATCTTTACAATGAAGTGGAAAAAATTGCAATAATAATAACAATTCAACCTGGTGTTTTCTTCTGTACCAAAATACTTGCTCCAACTAGATTTATGTACATTGTTATTAGCTACCAAAATGATTATGACCACACACAACATTCTTTCTGTTTATTAAGGATTACAATCTGTACTACATTTATTCCATTGTATTGCATATGATGACTAAGTACAATAGGAAAGTTGACATCAAATTTAGTCCATGCTATTTAGTAGCCAATTAAACTCGAACACGTGCCTCCACTAGTTTTTGTTATAAATATGAAAAATTCTATATTTTTATAATTTTATTTATACAATTATACGGGTCAAACAGGAACAAACCGCGACCCGTGACCCGTATGGGCTCGACCCTCATGGGTCAGCTGGCGGGCATGGGTTGTTGTCCAAAATTGTGGACCGGCCTGGAACCCGTAGTGGGTAGGCTTTTTTTCACTCGGGCCGTTATCGGGCTCATATGTTGGCGGGACGATCCGACTCGAACCACCTGATTGACACCTCTACTTCCTAGGCACATGACATTCCAACAATATTATTATTTTATCATATTCTTGTAAATATGCACTATTCTTTTTATTCATTTTTATGAATTTGTGGTACCATAGTTGGCTCTGACTCGATATTTATATACCATTTTTCATTACACCACAGTAGCTCATCTTTGGCTTAACGATTTATATTTTTAATATTTTTAATTTTATGATTTTTATTTAGTTGTTTTATTATTTATTAGACTATCGAAGTAATAGTTAGGTCAAATCATGTCCATTGCCATGAATACGAATTAGTATACTTACATCCAAACTGTTTGATTTCATCATTTCTGAAAGCTTTCCAGGAGATAGATCCGTGTAAGATCCATGTTTGAGCTGAAAAACTTCATGAAACTCGTGTCCTCCGTGATTTATAAGTGCAAGTAACTAAGTTTTTTAACGTTTAAAGTAGAATGTAATTTACTTATTTTTTCAATCAGATAAAGGTTGCTTTCAAAATTTGTAATTCATTTAGAGAAGCACTTGCCATTGTGGGACTATGTAATGCCCACTCAAACTTTGTGTCTGACAATAAGACTCTTCGCCTCTCTTCAGGAGTCGGGGATGAAAGAGAAAGCAATAGAAAAGGATCTTTCCTTGGAGAACCCTCACGACTCCCTACGCGTTTTCCTATAAATTTCCATCTTTTGCTGGCATCAGTTCCATTTGATCTCTTAACATTTGGCGTAAATTGCATTTGAAGCATTAAAAGGCAATCTACTTTCATAGATCCCTATAAAATGAAAGATTATCACAAGATTACCGAGCAACAGCAAATAAAATGTTTCAAATGTTATGTGCAACATATGAACTTAATTCTGTTATTGCTAATTACCTTTTCCAGATCTGTTGCTTGGAATCTTGGCAGACCCGTTTCGTCCATAGCTGACAAAAACTTTTGAACATTTCTCGTGGGTGAATGTGAAGAATGAGCAGAACCATTAAACTGGAACAGAAAATTAAGGAAATTAATAAATTCATACCCCTTTATTTAAGGACTATTAAATTCTGAAATACCTCAGTCACTGAACCAGGTTTTAGTTTGTTCAGGATTCGACACAGAACAGTGCCATCAATCAAGAATCCTCGTAATTCTTCATCTGAAGAATTTATTGGCAAACTTAAATCCGGAAGAACGCTGTTTAACCATTCTACCAAAGTTTACCTCTGCTTAATGAACAATAAATAAAAAATCAGCGCAAGGAGTGGAAAAGTCTCAGCCTACGGTGTTATAAGCGTCAAATGGGGAAAATAAAACGTTTTGCATCATCAGCCTCACCATTGCTTGAACTGGGTTCAAAATCATCGTCACTACTTGATAAAATTGAACTGTTGAATCTAACATGGTTTTTGACTTGACGATCCATAACGAAACTCGGTATAGCACATCAACTGCAGTGCCTCAAATTTCAACTATATATATACATATATATCATTATGTCTGCAACAAATAGAAGGCATCTAAGGTCGTAAATCAAGAAGGGCCTCGAAGTAAAAATGTCAATATATAGTCGTACACAACGAGCAAAGAATCCACACAGTTTTGGATTAATTAAATCATAATATCTGTTTCAAATTTCGTTAAAAGCACAATCGCCTAATTATGTGTGTTTCCGTGACTTCGTCTGTCTGACCCAAATTTGCTCCCACATATAACATTGTAATACATGATGTCATACATAACAAATGCACCTGGGATTCAGTCAATAAGAGACTCAAAAATCGAAAAAAAAATAAAAAATCACAGCATTTTCTTCAATCTTCACTTTTGAATGATAGAAGGAGCCTGCAGTACAAAATTTACTATTCCGGAAATTAAAAACATGTATTATAAATGGAAAATGATTACAAGATTTCTTGAGAGGAATAAGCTAAAAATCCATTTTATTCTATAAAACTACCAATGGCAAATAATTTCTGCTATTACCCAGAAATTTGAAATTACAACATCCCACAAACAAAAATGCTGCATTATGAAGAAATTATAAACAACACTATGAACCCAAAAACAGCCAACAAGAAGCCCCACCCTACCACAATCCACCCCCACGAAGTTTATAATTTCATGCAAAATTTAAAAAATCAAGAAAAACCAAAAATTGGAAACTTCAGCAGGATCATACTCGAACATAAAAAGAAAAGAGGACAAAAATCCCAGAAACATAATTTGATACTGACATGTCATTGAATAAATTTACAATTTTTTTTTTTGTTTGAAAATGACGCGAAGGAAAAAAAAAAAGTGACAAACCTAAGACATGCGAGGAAATGGAGAGGCATATACCTATGCATGTTGAAGAAAATGGAAATTCTTGCCAAGGGACGGGCACCTAAGGTAATAAATTAGTATATAATCTTATATGAACACGGAACACAGAGACGGACAGAGAATGAAATTTATACTTCAATGCCTTACCATATTGGCACCAAGTCCAAATTTTTCGCGCTTCTGCTTCAGACCGTACTTCGTTCCGGATAAAACTGCACATGAAACTCTATTAAGAAGGAAAAAATCATATCTTCAAGAGACATATCCTACTTGTAAGACCCTCAAAGGAAAAGGAAAAGAAAAAAAGTAATCAGATTCAAAACCTCGCCCAAACATATTTGGTATATCATCGTGTGGCATTCCTCCTCCATTATCCTAGATTAGAAACACAGTACAATCAGGATACCATTTCTACAGACAATAGCCCATTTCAACGTCCAATAAGTTTCAAAATCTTCTCAAAACCTGAGTGGATGAAACTAAATTGTATCTTACAAGTCACCCGGAAATATGAGGCCTCGCGACTTTTCAAGGGCTTTGTAATCGTTGGTAGTTTTGACTTTCTTCCCCACATAAGCATTCTTTGCTTGAATCTCTTGAAGTCGCGCTTCCTTGGCAAGCCTTTTCTAAACATCGGAACTCAAAAGAAAATGAGACATTGTGAAATAACCTTATGTAGCCATCAATTTAACAGGCTGCTTTTCTTAACATTAATTTTTCACACAATCATCATCATGAAATCTAAACAAGTTCACATATGGTAACCTAGAAAACGCGTCAAAATTATTACACACCTCATGAGCCTTGACTGTCTCAAAATCATCATATAGTTCTTCATCAACACGTTCATGATCAGCAAGACCAATCATGGAATTGAACTTGCTTCTCCCAATCTCTTCACTGTCTTCACTGCAACAATAAGAAATTGAGCACCAACATCAATAATATGCGATGTCAGAGCTCCAATGAAGTTTACACATTACATGCATAAATATTAAATAGTACTTACATTGTTATCTGTACAATGGGAAGTTCAGAGATTGACTCAGCTGAATCAAGCGAATTTTCAACAAGCTCTCTCACAGTAGTGTACAGACTTTTTCCTGGCTGAAAGCTTCCATTCCATGAAAAGAAAGATGAGGGCATTGAAAACTTTACAAACTGATAATTGCTTTATCAAAAAGGTACCATTTTGCATATATGAAAAATTCTACCTCAAGCTTTTTTCCTTCTGAAATACATTAAACTCTGTTTGGCCTCACTACTTTTTAAGTATAATGAACATATTACATGTTTCCTATTTTAAGTCCCGATGTACTTAAAACCTCCCAATGCCTAATTACCGAGACAACAAGAATGACTTTAAATAAAAAAAAAAAATATGTTTTGATGCTTGGATTGCAATATTCAACAGAAAAATAATTTTAAAGGAATTGGGGCTGCAACAGGCTGAGTAGGGGGACTGCAGCAACATTGAATTTCAATTGCGTAACATGTGAAAACATTTTTGATGCATTTTACATTATGAGAAAAAAATTCTCAAAGCTGGGAAAGGATAGTGCATAAGAAAAGTCTTCTTCCTTGTGACCATACTTTTCTTTTTGACAAATGGAATTTCTTGGCAAATTTTAATTACAATGAAAATAAAGAATGTAATTGCTACCAAAATCTAATAACCACTCTCAGCACACCAACCGCTGTATAAACAAATAAAGCCTACATTATCAAACTCAGCCGAAGATTCCGCAAAACAATAATAACAATATCAAAACAGTAAATACAACAACAATAAAAAAAACCCAGAAATAAGAAACCAACCTATATTTTGCAGAATCAGCCTCTAGAAAGCCCACCGGGATTGGGATGCCACGACAAGCAATAAACATCTACAATGTCAATAGGTTGAAGAAACGAATACCCTTATACTCTGGAGTAAAACGATTTAGATAATCAAGCAAACTGCAGAAGGAAGAAACCTAACCTTGAATGGCAGAGCTGCTGCAAAAACAAAGTTGTTTCCATGCGAACCTCTCTGGGACGGTCAGGCATGGCAAAGCTCATCACAACAAGGATCTGGACCATTAGCCAATATTCAAACAGCAAGCAGCTAGTCCGTGTCTCCGTACGCAACAATCAGAAACCACAAAATTGGGAGTAAATTCCTTAAGGCCTGAAAAGGAACGAAAAAAATCCATGATTACTTAATGCACTAACAGACAAATTGCATTCGGACCATCTTCCTAGCAAATATAGTTTGCATATTACTCAATAATAATAATAAAAAAAATAACAAAATAACATCAAAGGAAATCATTAAAAATATCAATGTACCTCTTGATGAGCAGATCTTCTGCAACGTTCAGTTTTTCAGTCTAATCGAATCTTTTTCAGAACATACCTACATTTTTATTAAAAAAAAAATCCAGCATTTGTATTCATAAAATCTTTCTGCAAAATTTGTAGAAATGAATATTAACCAAATAATAATTTTCTCTCCAACTTGTGATTTACCAAAATGGCTGCACCAAAATCTCCATGCCCAGTCTGCTCCATGATCTCATGCCTGGATAGAAAAGAACTCTCAAACCTATCGAAATCAATATTACTTAAGGAATTTAGCACAGCACAATCACTTTAAGAATATCAATCAAATTCGATAAATGTAAAATCAAATTCTTAATTCCAGCAAAAACTAATTACATCTGTACAAAACATTACTAAAACAACACAAACAAAAAGCTAACAATTCCAGTAGGAGAGTAGGTGGTAATGGTGAATATATATCCATTTTAAACCTTCAATCGTGTTGACGGAGAAACCACTCTGTTTGTACACGAGCTTTCCATTTTCAACCACAAGTTCACATGGTTCTATCTCTTTTTGTTAGAGAGAATGATAATATATGTTCATGAGAATGTTATCGAATATGCTATAATCAGTCCAGTACTTTATTTGAAAATATAAATCCACGCTCCTTGTGTATTGACTATTGAAGTGGGAAATTCAGTATTGACTAATTTATTTGACTTTAGAGTTTAGACATCTTAATTATATATCATTAATTCTAAGAAACTAAAGTGATAGTTTGAAGTCTACCGTGAACGAACCATTTCCGACTTCACTCTCTGTTATTCCCCCTTTTTTTATTTTTTTTATTTTTGTGAATTTGTGATTTATGAATTATGAGAATTTATATTGTATTGGTTATGATTTTGATTTGTGATTACGGAATTTAGGGATTTAGAAAATTAGGGATAAGTGAAAAAAAATAGTGGAGATGATGTTGGGCTAAATTAGGGATATTTTCGGCTATTACGATCAACAGTCATCGGTCAATGGTTTCCGCCCATGCTGAACTGTATGGCTGGATTCGCCCCTGTTTTATTTGGTTATGTTTTTTTTTTTCCATAGATTTATTTAATATTTGTGGAACAAAAAAAAACATGTTATAATGTTTGAAATATTTATTTAATTACAAAAAGAATAAGATTTGTCACGTAGAAAAGTCCCTGATTTTTTTAAGAATATGGAATTATTTTATAAAGTAGTGAGTAAACTAACGNTTGAAATATTTATTTAATTACAAAAAGAATAAGATTTGTCACGTAGAAAAGTCCCTGATTTTTTTAAGAATATGGAATTATTTTATAAAGTAGTGAGTAAACTAACGGTACATAATTTTATATTATTGTGTGCCTTTTTTTATGTTAAATGAAACTTTTAGTAACGATTTAAATATAAAAAAATTGGATCATTTTAATTCCGACGCACCAAAATTAATAAAAATTAAACACGAATAAGAAATGAATGAGCTTACATCAACTGTTGTGCTGGTACAGTTGACACGCCTGATATTCTGTAACATTTGACATACTCCATATGATTGAGCTCAACTCTAAGACCTATCAAAGTCCTTTTAACCTAGAAAATTAAAGCAGCTAAATTACTTTCTAATTTATAGACGAGCAAAAAAAGGATGGAAATGGAAGTAACTATTAGACAACAATTATATCTAATAAACGTCCAGTGCTGCCACAAAACATTTATCATCAGTCCGTCGCATGAGTTATGACACATTGGTACAGAAGATATCATAGTTCATAATCTCCTCTTTCTTCAATTTGCCGAACCTTTCAGTTCTTAGTAGTAAAGTAAAATTCTATACTAAATGCCATGTCAGTCATACCTTAATACGATCTTGATCTGACAAGGACTGTGTTAGATCCCTACGCAAGTAGTTAGCAACAAAATCAGAAACTAGAATGGGCTCCTAAATTGCTCTGGCCGTCTGGCGGACATGTCTGCAAATGACATTCGCAAAAATGAATCAAGTAATAGTACCCTTGTAACAGAAATGGCCAGCTATAGAACTATGGCCGAATAAATTAACGATAGCTTCATAAATGAGAAAAACATGCTTATGTAATAGTGGCAACTGCCACTGGGCAACAAACGGTAAATCTGGGCATAAAAACAAATAAAAACTTAGCCTACCAATGTTTAGAGAGAGGCCCATCTGGGTTGGACGGAGACTTTGATAGGATCCTTTCCAATATACCAACCCATCACTAAGACTCCCCGTCTTTCCCAACTGCAGAGAAAAGAAGGACCTTCCAACAACTTCATAACTGAAATTTAAAGACATGACGTAACTAATATTAATACAAGAAAAGCATAAATAAATTTCTGTATCAGGGTGAGAAGAGATAGGCACTTGATAGATGGCTTCTCTCTGAGAACGATTTCAAGAGCTTGAATAGTTTCTTGGGAGGCATCAAGCTATCTTCTCTGTATGAATTCTTTGAGATGAAAAAGATCAGCAGTAAAAGAAAATTTTATTGACACCTTGAAATCATGCTCCCTCTTGAAGTATGAAGGAGACAGTGTAAAGATCTAGATTATTCAATTAAATTAGGTGATTATAAGCATGTATAACTAATCTTAGGAAAGGAAAGTGACTTAATGCAGTACAATCAACAGAAAAAAAATCACTATAACTGTACGAGAAAAGAGATGGGAGATAACAAGGGGAAGAAACACAAAGAGAAGACTTACTATTGCGCCTCAAATAGAGTTTTAACATGGCGTCATAACTTTTTAAACAACTTCTTGTTTCCAAACAAATTTGGATATTTTTACTTTTTTCATTAGTTTTATGCAAAGAGAAAGTTGCTTATTTTGTAAGTAACAATTGCTTAATCATTAAAAGTAAGAATTATTCTAGTGGTACATCACCACTTACCCAAGGACGTCCCACCAATAGGAGGGCATTGGGTGTCCATTATGGACACCCTTGTGTAAGTGGTGATGTATCACTAGCACCACCGTAAAAGTAATTAACTTGATAATTTCCAAACTCTGACAAATCAAAATAATTATTTATTTTGAAATCTACGTACAAGTTAGGTCACTTAAACTTTTTAAGCTAAACCAAAAATGATCAGCTTGAACCAACAAAAGGGTGAAGTTTAAACAACAGAAAAGTGATCAACAATTTCAACAATGAAACATATACTTACTTGCACATCAGTTTATCAGATGCCTTGAACGTAATTCCACATTTAACACTCAAACACTAGTATATCGTAGAAACAAGTATTCTAATGAAAGATCTAATATGTTCCAGATATTACCGACACCACAGATAAGTATAAAATATTATATCAAATCAGATAAATGCTTGCTGCTGTTAATACATAATAATATACCTGGCTCCATCTTTGTCAACAAACTTGACAACAAAATCCTCGGATGTAAAGGGCAGTGGATTTGCAGAGTAAGCACTCTTTCTTCCATCATAGGCCAATATTCGCTTACTCAGATGAGAAGCACCGTAAGTTTTGATGAGTTGGCTCATAATTTCCCTGCATACTTTCTTTGATGTCACCTCGGGAGTGATAGAATCCTGCCAACAAAGTTATAGTTACAGCAAGACCAAACCTTTGATGAATTGGAGAAAAAGAAGAAGAAGAAGAAGCATCCTACATTATTGTTTGAAATGATTATAAGTTATACCAACGGATAACATGTAAAAATACATTTTTATCACCGAGTTGAGCGATAGCTATTTCATTAGTTCATTCAAAGAAACATAGAGAGGGAAAAGAAATATTTAAGCTTTCTGCTTTCTCGTCCCACGCTGATTTCCATGGTAACGGTCAAATATTCATATAGGATTCGAGTCTCTCATCAAACTATTCATTTCATGATTATTTTTCCATTTTACAACCATTTATGGGGAAAAAACGTAAATGCACAAATGCTGGTTCAATTAGAAGAATAAAAAAAATTCCAAAACTAAAAATAAGTCAAATAGCATTTATAAATTTATGTATGACACGCCACATGGCATATCTTGTCTTTTGTATAAGCTTTTCATACTTCAGGAACACTTTGAGGAAACACTTAGGGAATGGAGCCCACCACATAATGTGGCGGGTATCCATATAATTTTTCAAAACATAAATCAACCAGTGTAGGTATGTCAGTATGAGTGCTTCTTAAATCAGCTATATAAAAACTTCACATACAGTTGAGACAATCTAAAAGTTCATATTCACCTTAAAATTGTTACCAATAAATTCCCAGTTGAATTGTATCCAAAAATGTATACACATGACAATAGTTCTGTAGGGCGTGATTTAGTCTACACAAATAAAATTTATAGTTAAGGTGTTCACAAAAAGTAAAATATTATATATATTTTTAAAACGGTCCTCAATTGTATTGATATGGTGACGTGGTATCAATAGCTTAACATGTAAAACTCGAGACAGCAAGCACATGATGACTCGTACGCAGCACACAAGCAGGTGTTTACACGCAAAATCACATGAATAAGCAAGCTTATGCAAGTATGACTACACACAAGTATATGTTGAAATACACTGATAAATGATTTGTGCATATTCATATATAAAAAGTAAAGAAATAAGTAAACATAGATATACAAAACACGCTCCCAAATAAAAGGAGCCTAAACATTGAAAATCCCTTTATATTAATAAAACACGTATTGTTTATTATCGAAGATAAACGCATATACAGTATTCATACATCCGTGTAAATAAAGAACATTTATAAAAATAAACAGTCAGAAAAATAACACAGGCATATAGCATTGCACACTGACGTGCACATCAGATACCGTACATCTACTTAGAAGAAATAAATGAGAGCGAAAAACATATCCTCATATCGTAATGTGTCAGATCTTTGTCAGCCACTTGAACTAGAAAGTGATTCGCTTTGACGATCACCTTCCTTCCAACTATGTCGAAACCTGGTCTCGCCGGAGACCTCATGTCCTTCGAAGAAACCGGTGGTGGCTTCTGTTGTCAGCCATTGGAGCTGGTAGCACCGACTGATAAACGGACGAAGCAGACGGGTCTAGAGTGAGTTTTTGGTCGACCTCATCACTCAACGCCAAGGCAGAAAGAGCGGGATTATACTGGAGGACGAGGAGTACATCGCCTGATGTGGAGCGTTGTAAACTCCGTAAGGTCCTCGACCGCGTCTAGGACCGTCGCCGCCACGTCCGGATGATGGCGTCG
>CAIGRQ010275138.1:0-23485 GCA_903798375.1 Fraxinus sp. D2006-0159
GCGACATGCTGGTAAAAAGCTTGAACGCCAAGGATCATGTAAAAAACCTTAATGAAGCATTCCAATTTCTAAAAAGATATCGGATGAAGCTCAGTCCTTTGAAATGTGCCTTTGGAGTGTCCTCTAGAAAATTCTTGGGTTACATCGTCAACCAAAGAGGTATCGAAGCAAACCCTGAAAAAGTCAAAACTTTGATTGAAATAAAGTCGCCTCAAAGGCCAAAAGAGGTATAAAGCCTCACTGGAGGAGTGGCAGCCTTGAACCACTTCATCTCCAAGGCAACAGACAAGTGCCTACCCTTCTTAACCCAGAAGCCAAAAGAGGTTCAGAGCCTCACCGGACGAGGCGCAGCTCTGAATCGCTTCATTTCAAAGGCAACAGACAAGTGCCTACCCTTCTTTAAGGTCTTTAAAGGAAGAAACAAGTTTCAATGGACAGAGGAATGCAAAATAGTCCTATAAAAGTCGAAGAAGCACTTGGGATAGGCTTTCTTCTTCTCCAAACCAAAGAATCATGAGCCATTACAGTTATACTTAGCAGTGACTTTCAAAGCGCTCAGCTCGGTCCTGATAAGAGAAGAGGATAACCACCAAATGCCTATTTACTACGTCAACAAAGTACTCTTGGCAACAAATAATTGCTATCCGACATGGAAAAGTTAGCTCTCTCCTTAGTAATAGCGTCAAGAAAGCTGAGACCATACTTCCAAGCTCATAGTATACACATACTAGTGAACTTTCCCCTCAAGCAAGTACTACAAATGCTAGACGCTTCAAGGAGGTTACTTAAGCGGGTTGTGGAACTTAGTGAGTTTGACATCATCTTTAAACTAAGGGCAGCCATCAAAGGGCAAGCCGGCAGACTTCGTAGCCGGATTCACTCATGTTCTAGAAATGGAAGAGGAAATGTAGCCTGCTGAACCTCCAACTTGGAACCTCTTAGTTGATGGATCTTTAGTAGAGACAGGGTGGTTATCTTGGTCAGTCCAAGGGGACATAAGCTTACTTGTGCTGTAAGATTAGATTTCAAAGTCACCAATAATGCAACAGAATACGAGATCCTCTTAGTCGGCCTAAGGTTGACCGAAGAAATGCAAGTAAGGAGGATCATCATCAACAGCGAATCCCAGCTAGTGGTAAGTCAGGTTCATGGCAACTTCTCAGCTAGGAATAAGTCCACGGCAGTACACTTGAAATTGGTTTTGGGATTTATCCCATCCTTTGAGAGATTTGAACTTGTACAAATCCCATGCTCCAAAAACGTCCATGTCGACGTATTATCAAAACTAGTAAGCAGCAAAGATTCCGAGTTGCCCACAGTTGTGCCTATAGAATATCTTTCTAGACCTTCTATCGACATAAACGAAACAGTTATGTGGGTTAAAGACAATCCATCTTGGATGAAACCAATCATATTCTTTCTCAAAGACAGACCCTTCCCCTTGAAAAGGGGAGGCTCAGAAGCTCAGAAAAAAGAGCTGCCCACTTCGTCTTTCAAGACGATGTATTTTACAAATGTGTGTTCTCATTACCCCTACTCAGGTGCATTAGAAGAGAGCAAGCAAATTACGTACTCCAGGAAATCCATGAAGGGGTATGTGGAACCACAGTGGAGGGTAGTCCCTAGCAAAAAAAGTACTTAGACAAGGATATTACTGGCCTACCTTAAAAAAGGACGTGCAATAGTTTGTTAAGAAATGTGATAAGTGCTAATGCTTTACTACTATTCAAAGGCAACCTTCTCAAGAGTTGAATGTCATATCCAGCCCTTGGTAGTTTGCAAAATGGAAAATTGATCTTATAGGACCTCTTCCCAAAGGGAAAGGCAACTTTAGCTTCGCGATTGTCGTTATTGATTATTTCACTAAACGGGTATAGGCAGAACCACTAGCAAAAATCATAGAGGCCAACACCTCCAAGTTCTTATGGAAGAATATCATCTTCAGGTTTGGAATTCCCCACTCAATTATATGAGATAATGGTGACAATTTGACAACAAAAGGTCATAAAATTGTGCGAAGAATTAGGCATCAGGAAGTACTTTTCCTCCCCGCACCATTCCCAGGAAAATTGGCAGGTCGCGGCTACCAGCAAAACGATCGAGTATACATTGAAAATGAAATTGGATTCCTCTAAAGGGATATAGGTTGATGAGTTACCTCAAGTATGATGGGCCATCCTCACTACGAGCAAAACTGTTATAGGAGAAACCCCATTCTCTATGGCCTACGGGGTCGAGGCTATAAGCCCTGTTGAAATAGGTCTGCGATCTCCTCGACGAATACATTTCAACGAAATAAGTAATGACGAGGTGAGAAGATGTGGACTCGACCTCCTTGAAGAAAGGAGGGACGACTCTCAAGCTATATTGGCCATTTATTAAAGAAAAATGACTAGATACTACAATTCAAAGGTAAAAAAAAAAAAGACATTTCATTTGAATGAACAGGTACTGGGAAGGGTATTTCCACCCTCTAAAGAGCATGGTTTGGGAATCCTAGGTCCCAACTAGAAGGGTCTTTATCGCGTCAGTGAAGAGATTCGATTAGGAACCTATAAAATTGAGAATATAGATGGAAAGGCACAGCCTCATCCATGGAATGTAGAACATTTACGTAAGTATTACCAATGATGTAAAACATCTTGTATACACAATTTAGAATTCAATAAAATGGCTTTTATTATATTATTCATGAATCATGAGTTAAAATTCCCTTCAAAAAAACCAAAAGCTCTGGATGTGCCCCTGCGAGGACGAACTGTCCTTATGCAGGGGAAGCAAAAAGAAATTTATTGTCAAATAGTTGGGTCTCGAAAAGTACCATATCCGTACTCGCAGAGTGTGACAAAATACCTTTAACAACTAAAGTTGTTAGGAAAGCCCCAGCATGAGCGAACCACTCAACGCCATACTTAGAATAAAAGGCAAGCAAACTACCTATAGTTGTACAAATTATAAATAAATTCAGAGTAAAATCTGAAGTACTAAAGAGCCTCAGTTCACAAATATTGATGTGCATACGTTCAGAAACTTATAAAGGTACACGACCTTCAAACACAAGGATAAAATATTGATGTTTGAATTATTATTGAACTATAATGTGCAATTCCACAAATTCTACGGTGATTAACAAGGCCTCAATTGATTTATTATTTGAAGTATGATGTGTTTAAATTCTGAACTTCGTTGTTAGGTCAGACCTCCTAACACTTGTGAATTTCTTATAAGTTTGAATATGTTACTGAGATCATAAATGCATAAGTCTGACCTCACTACATGCTCTATGTTGTTGGACTTCAATATTCATAAGTTTGATATAGTCAAGCTTCCAAAGTTGTTACACATCTGATGTTATTAACAAGTTGATATTACTAGTTTGACTTGTGTTGGCAAGCACATCAGAATTGAGCAGAGGTGGTAAACATAAGAAAAATAAATGAACATAAGTATTGAATAAAGAAAGTTCATTCATTTATAAAGAAGTATGTACATATGGTGGGCCAAAGCCATTACACTTTGGCAAAAATATAAAAGTACTATTGAAGTCCTAAGCTCTAGGGGTGGGGCCTGAAGAGCCACAAACAGAATTATGGCATTGAGGGGCCACTTCTTCAACTACATCTACGTTAAGCTCAATGACTTCGTCCCCTTCAGCCGGAGTTTGAGGCTCTTCCTCATCCTTAAGAAACTCAAACTTCAAATCAGAAGTGTTGATGCCTTGAGTGTAGACCTCTAACTGCTCAATCATTTCAGTGTAAGCGTACCCCCTCCCATACTTCTCAAAAATTTTGTACGCTTCAGTTAGGTGGAAGTTGGCAAGGAACGTCTTCTCAGCGTCTTTGCTGGCCAGTTCAGCATCACTCCGATAGTCTCCACTTCTTCTGTCAACCCAGCCACTTGGGAGGTTAGCTCTCCCACTTTTCCCTTCAAAGTTAAGTTCTCCTTGTTTCCTTATCTAGGGCCTTAGCGATCAGCTTCTGATGTGCATTAGAAGTCTCCATTAGCTTAGTAAGAGAAGCCACCTCACTTTGAGATAAGTGGACCTCCTTTTTCAAAGTCTCAATTTCTGCCAAGGTAGAAGCGAGTTTCATTAACTCATCATCATGTTTTTCCCTTAAGGCCTCTACCTTGACCTTAGCCTTGCTAGAAACTTCCTCATCCTAGGAAGCCTTAGCTCGATTTTTACTTTAAGGTTTTTAAAGAAGGCTTCAACCTCTTTGGCCATGCCGAACGACCTCTCCGCCTGGACCACCATCGTGGCAAAGACATCGACGGCATCATTCTTTTCCACATAGGACTACCACTTCTCCGTCCGTTCTTGTGAAATGTCATTGTTGCAGTCTCAACTTTTGGAGGCAAAAGGGCAAGAGCCTCAGATTCAACTCTTCAGTCCCCCTGGCCAATGTAGGTTTTGCTTTAGAAGCTTCAGATGTGGTGGAGTCACTTGAAGCTTTGGCCTTCTTAGCAGGATCCTACCTCTACGGCTCCACAGCAGTTGGTCTCTTCTGCCCCTCAGAGGCCATAGCCATTGAGCTTCCCAAAACTTTATCCCCTGCTGGGACCTCAGAGTGGGGGGAGAGACGTCCTTTGAACCACCCGCTCCTGGGAGTCGGGGTACTGAACCTTATCTTAGGTTCTTCTTCCCTCACTTTCTTTCCCCTATTTGGTATACGGGGTCGTCCATCAGTCTCTTATCCCTCGTCTGCTTCCCTCCAGCAGATGAGAGCTTCATCCATTTCCCCGAAATGGATGTTGCAGCAAGGATTGTAGACACGTTAAGAGTGGGGTACCTCATCTTCTCGAAGTTATCTATGAACAAAAAATGAACAAGGTTAGAAAGATTCTACAAAAAGAAATATCATGAAAAACGACTAAGTATAAGAACCTCTTATGCTTTCTTGACATTAAACCAAAATTTTCAAAAAAAACGCCTTGGCTAGATCAAACGGCCAAAGTCATGCACATTAGATGATTTATTGTAAATTTTAGTTAGAGTGTCCCAGTCACACTTAGTGAACTCGAACCGCCTGATCGGCCTTATAAAATAAACACAAAAATGTAAGTATTAGACCTCGTATTGCAAGAAATCAAAGAAGCAAAAAATACACTCACGAGCTTCGAAGTAGAAGTGTGGGAAGTCGTCATCCTCACACTCCTGTTATTTTTCCTAACCCAAAATCAAGTCTCCTTCCATCCTTTGATGGAAGAGGGCACGCCTACAACGAAAGGGGAGTGCAACCCCCACGGACACAAAGAATACCAACCCTGGGAGTCCCCTTTTCCTAAAGACCGAAGCTAGTACACTGTTTGGAAAACATGCAATGGCATGTCCTCGCCTAAGGAGGCCTCCTTCCAAAAGAAGTAAGAGCCCACTAACTGGGCCTAAGCATTGAGGATGAGCTAGCTAGGTAGGGGACAGCCCGTACAACCTAAGAATAGCCCTGAATAACGGGTGGATCGGTAGGTGAAGCCTAGCCTTTAACAAAAACTCTCTAACGACGATGCAACCTTGCCTAGGGTAGCAAGCTCACTCATTAGGAGATGGGGAATCAATACCGTAAGGGATCCTATACTTCTCCCTAAGATTGGTTAAGTAGGATCTACGGAGGATGGAATTTTGGCTGTCCCCAGGCTATCTCGTCCTCCCCATTACCTCCCCTAGAAATAGAAATGCCTTGCTCGGGCTAAATGGTGACGAGGTCGGCTGTGTTTGTGAATGTAAAACCCATCTCACTCACCAACTCGCTAATATTTACGTTTCCCCAACAGATTTCAAAGAAGCCACTAATTTACAAGAGTGCTTAAGGTTCTGCAAAGCTGAAAGATAAAAATACAATACTTACGAGTTTCTCAAAGAGAATGGAGAAAAAAGAACACTGAAATTCGCAAAGATAACAAGGACAAAAGAAAAAACTCGATTGGAAAACTTCAAGAATTCTTGGAAAAACTTGGAGGTTCGGGAACTTTGAGAAGGAGAGACGCCAAGATTTGTGCAAAAGTAGAGAAATTCTCTCAAAAATCCATGCGTTTTATAGGCATACCTACTTGACCCCAGCCGTTAAATCTTGATCCAGGTCATCCAACCGTCCATTTGAAAGGATAGATCTGAGCTATTTAGTACGTTTGACTTTTCTTCTACAACCCAAATCAGGATGTTTGTTCCACACGCCCTCATGCTTCTGGAATTCGCAAATCTACGTGGGAGATAGCCATCACTATGCATTAATGCAGCGACGATTACGTGTATTGGACGGTGTATCGCCTCTGCTATTTTTTTCTTGGAAAAGTGTCACAACATCAAATCATTGAAGCACCATAATTAAGGATGCCTCGTGTTTCTCAAATTCATTAAAAATAGAACGCTTCGTAGCTATCAACTTTGAGGCCCTATGAATGGCTGACCTCCTTCACTTCAGCCAGTTCAGCTAGTGCCTCAGATATATAAATACACTTCGGAAGACACAACTTTGGAATTGCTCTGCTTCAATAACCCTTCTCGAAGTAGTTCCGAAAGGTGAAAAATTACCAAGTAAACCACTTCAAACATCACCCGCAGGGGGTCAGCACAAATCAGGTATGTTTCTAACTATGGTGGTATGGTAAAAATCTATTTCCCCTGCAATAAACTTGTTATTCCAATTTATTCAACTTTCTAAGTACATGCATTACATAAATAATCATACCTAGACTTGGGGGACTATTGTTACGCCTCGCCTTCGAGACTCAAAGTAAAGGAGCCACGTAGTAAGCCACGTGGGCAGAAAGTCAACAAGAAAGTCAAAGGAAGATTCACAATGTCAAAGAAAGAAGAAGTCAAATAGGACCGAAGTCCTTTCATCAAAATTCGAGGTCTATATTGAGCCACTACCTCAAGGACGAAGCACTACAACTTAAGCTGAGGCTCTCCAAGGCTCTTAAACCATCTGAAGTCCATGGAGCTGATGTTGTCCCACGTGACAGATTTGAATATATTTTAGAAGTGGTTGATGTAACACTTGTAATAAAGTTTGTCAATATGTCAGTTTATTGTATAGAACGACTGACCCCTTATGAATGTATTAATTATATGAATAGACAATGATGTAACGTCCTAATTTAGGAGATGGGCCATGTGGTTCTGATCCAACAATCACCACGTCGGCCAAGGCAATATAAATAGGTTCTCCTTGTAAGTGATGGGGGTGGGATTTTTGGTGATCATATACTCGAAATATACATTTGAAACTCTTGAAAAATTTATATACAAACACTTGGTAGAATATTCATAAATCCTCTTTACAAACTCATTGAACACAAATTTCAATAGGCAACATAGTGACCTCAATGCACATTTTTATCTATCCTTCCACATATTCCCGTTGATTGTAACGTAGATTATTTTGGTTTCCGTTCGGCGATCGTTGTTAGCACGATCGTTTTTGTTTATACCGCCAGAGCTTGAACATTTCTGACTCTCGCTGCAAAGTGTCTCCCACGTCCATTTCCCTTCCATTTACCGCTGTGATTCCAGTAAGAATGCGTCGAAATCATACTTGACTTGGCAAAAGTGGACCCGAAATCTGTTAAATTCATTTTTTGGGGTCAAAAACCCATTTGGTGGAGAGCCACCAGTGTGATTTTCGAATAAAAGCTTTTGTTTTTGGCTATCTGGTAATTTACAAGCAATTTTATTGAACAAAATAATGTTATCTTCCTTACTGGCCTCATATGTTTTTTATTTTTTTTACTCTGATATTTGAGATGAACCATATGCTGTGCAGCGTACATTACTTATATATGCTGAAAAGTGGTTCACATGTTGTAAACAACTTTTATCAGAAGATTCAGTTTGACTCATGTTCACTATTATCACAAGATTCCTTAATCATCTTCTAAGTATTGAAATACGTGCCTTTAAATTATTGAATCTGCAGCATCTTCGTTTCTCAATCATGCTACATTGCGTGAACAGTTTGACAAAAATGTTAACACAATATCAAATGACATTATATCATTGGATCGTCTAACACAGTCAACTTTTCTATTCAATCATATCTTGTCAAATGTGTTAGAAGTTCAAATTTTATGAAAGTAGGGAGGAAGTTGGTAATTGATTCGCTTAAAGACAGCTCTGATATCCTACACCCGGTGGGTAGAATAAAAACTTCCCACTATGGTTAAGCCAAAAGGAATAGTAGTATTACAGTCACTTCCAAACTTGCCCTATCTTTAAGCCATAAGGTTGGTTCTTCCTTTTTTCAATTTTTCAGGACTGTACATGCATTAAGTTTATATATTCATAGGAGGGAGAAGAAAACGCGCTACCAATAAAAGGATTGAGATGGTAAGCTCTTTTCTTTTTGGATCAATACATTTCAATTTAATGCAGTAATCCCAAATTCCCAATTGTACATGGAATGACTCGAAGAAACAGGAAAATGCAAAGCCCCTTAACTATCTGATATAAGATAATATAATACATACACATACATACATACATACAAAGTAAAACATTCATTACATTCTTCTAATACAAACACTCTTAACGACTGTTGGTTTTCATTACATTTCCAAGAACTGAAACTCACTTTGATTCCCCGAAAGAAAACCAGATTACCATTTCCTACTTAGTTCCATATTTTACACCTCCATGAATATAATTTGAATGTTCAAAGCAATCAACAAATGTAATTCATCAAACCATACACTATGTACAAAATTCATTTTAATACTATGAAAGTGTTTATAGCTAGTTATATATACTCGATTAATTGAGAGCAGTGAGGGGAGCTCGTGGGTCTCTCAAAGAATGGGCAGCCTCTAAAATATGCTTTATGTCTCCATTCACTTGTATTGATGATTTTGCATCCCAAAATGATCTGAGGAGTTCCTCAAAACTTGGGGTTCTGAGTTCTTCAATGGAAGAAACGCTTGGAAAATTGAATTGTCTTTTCCTCGGTGTTGAGCATGACGGTTGATCCACCTGTCAATGAAGAGTTGATTTAAATTTTAAAATAGAATTTTGCACATGGAATTGCCAAATCATTTGCATCGGAGAGAGACGTAGTTGCATGAATTTTTCAGATACTATCATTGACAAGGAAAAGAGAGTTTCTTGCAACTGTATGTTTGGCAAGATGTTTTTAGGTCTTTATAAACACCAAGGTCAGAAAGTGTCTTTTGGTCAAAGCACCTATTTTGTAGGATTCACAAGTACTGCTCACTCTTCACAGCTCATTTACCCCGTTTATAAACATCCAAGGTGTTTCGAGGTGTTTATGCACACCATGATCAAGTAAAAGCATTTTTTATCCACACTTCAAAGTAGGAACCACTAGAATTACCCACTTCTCCACCACCACTCATTTACCCCAATTAAAAATGTTCATATTTATAAACACCATCTCCGACATTCCCAAGTTATCCTGCCATGATCTATAATTTGATGCAACACACATGTAGGGGTGTCAAAAAGGGGCAGGCTGCCCAACATGCTATAGACATGCCCAGTTTGTGGGGCCAAGCTTTAGGGACCTGTGGCCCACACGTTCCAATGCTTTTTACAAATTTGATGCAAAAAAGGCTCGGATGAAGTCTTACCATGTATTCTTCTAAAAGGCATTTTCCTGCATTCTCTGTGATTTCTACAGTCTTGTGGTAGTGTCCGCTCTTCAGTTCCCTCAAGTTTCCACAACATGGATCAATCATTAAGTTAAGATTCCCACATGCCTCACGGTCAAGTTGAAGTGAACCTGCATGGATTTGTTTAGTACTATTATGTATGTGAAATAATAAAATACCTATCAATTCGATTTGAAAGGCTTGATATCTTACGTTCAATAGACAAGAGAACATTCTTGCTTCCTATATCTGCATTTTCGAGTGCAGCTGACATAGCAGAAGAAAATTTTGCACGCAAGACTTGACTGGTCTCCGTCCCTACCCTGTAGTAAATATGCGGCATATTTATAATAAATTAAAAATATGCAAGCTTGACTTGAAGTATACAATCAAGGAATGCATAACTAACCTAACAATTTCGTCAACAGAAGCAACATTGCTCTTCTCTAAACCGAGCAAGGATTCTTGCGCGTTGCACCATTGTTGGACACCCAATTTTGCTTTTTCCAAACTGCACAATTTTATTTTTGATTCATGAAAGTACGCTAATTGAGAAATCATTCAGCACAGTGATATCGATGAATATAGATCATGTTATGCTATGCTGTTTTGAAATTTACTGACTTATAAGCAAGTTTTCTAAGCATAGCAAAACATGCTCTTGGCAACAAGAATGAAGAGTACACTCACCAGTTATGGAGAACCTCTTCCATATCCTTTTTCCCAGTTTCCACTGAAGCAGTGTTCTCTAGATAATGAGATTCAGCTTTTTCCATGTAATTTGTCCACTCAGCTTCAATTGAACAAGCAGTTTCCTGCATAATTGACATCTCTTGTTGTAACCTGTTGGTTCTACTAGCTGCACTGTCCCGAAGTCCATCTATTGCGCATTGAACCTAGGGAAAAACGAGAAAAAAGGGGGGGAAATACAAAACTGTCAAAACAATGAACCGTGTTAACAGAAATAATACGTGAAATCACTATTGCAAGGATATGATCACTAGATCAAAACAAAAACATGAAACATAAAATCTAGAGTCATTAAATCGAATCATATACTGCCTTAAAGACAAACACTTGTGTGTTCCATAAGAAATTATGATGAACTCCTAGCAGAAGCTAGCAAGGAAAGAATAGAAACAATCATTGTTGACAAGTTCTCCTCGTTGACGATTTTTAACATCTTTCTAGAATACCCATTATATACTAAAAGATTTTGTTATGGTTCATTACATTTAGTAATTTGAAGATCGGAAGAAGCTAAAACTGCAAATAATTTTAGAATAATGACATAGGCGACTTCAATGGTTGTGAAATTAAATCTACCAGCAAGTATGGTTCAAAGATTTATGGTAAACCCCTAACAGAAGAATATAGTGACAATATTTCAAAAGAAAGAAGCTGTTCAAAGCCTTGTCAGATTGTAGTTTTTGTACTACTGAGTATAAAATTCTTATAACATTTCGTTTTGCAAACACTTTACAGCACCAACTTGGAGGATCAATAAAAATGGATACAGAAATGTGATGACAAGTAGATGTGATTAATCTACAAGGACTAGATTAAAGACAAGTCACTCAGCAGCTGGCTAAAATAGAATGTCTCAAATTTGATGCCATGGATTACAGTAATTATCAAATAAAATGATTGTAATACTGGTGAATGTACCAGCTTTTTCTTCCGAGCATTTGAACCAGCAAGCAGCTCTGCCACTTTTTGTAAGATTTGCCTTTCTTCATTAGCAGCACACTCCTTTAGAAAATTGAGACAACCAATGCAGAATGAGTTTAACAAGCATGCTTAATCATACCAAGTGTGTTTTAGATGACTGGCTTAATCACCTCAAATTTCTTTTCAAGCTCGGACAATTTCTCATCATTAACCACCTGTGCTTCTTCCACAATTTGGCCCAGTTCTGTAGCATGCATGTCCACAGTCTTGAAGAAGTTTACATTAATTTGGGAAATTGATCTCGTGATAGCAACAGCTCTGGTATGAGCCTGGAAAATATGTCAACGCCATTACGTCCCTTCTTGAAATAAAAAAGTAAAAACAAAGAAAGTGCTTGGTGTCAAAACAATCTGCATTTTAGTTAATTAAGTAAATGCTAACCTCGCGTTGCTGTAGTGCATATGCTGTTAGTTTATTCTCCTGATAGTGCAGACTGTTTTGAAGATCATGAAGTAGTGTATCAGCATCTGAAGCAATTCCTCTGAAAAGCTGCATTTTATGAACTAGTATCAAACACGTGCTAAAATAAATCTAACGTAATTTCTGGCATAGCAATGTACTCGAACCTCTTCTAAAGCTGAGGAATGCTTAGAAATTTCGGAATTCAGACAACCAAATGTTGACTGAGAGTTATCACCAAGCTCTGCAGCTAAATCATTTAAAACCTTGATGCCAGAACCATACATGGTTTTCAATTTTGATAGTCGACCTTGAAGCTCTTCAGCAACCTACAAGCATACAAGATGAGAAACTGTGTTGACTAACCATATACTACCTCTAAAGGCTTTATCCATTTAACGTCATATACCTCAGTCTTTGTGGATACAAATGACTGCATGTCTTCCTCCATTTCCTTGAGTTGTTGCTCTTGTTGTGTAGCCGAAGATGCCACAGTTTTATGCAAGATTTCAAGCTGCTGAGTCAATTGGGATTGGAAATTTTGGATAAGAACTCTATTGCCATCTTCTATTTTGTCCTTGCGTTCTGGAAAATCAGTCATACATACATAAGATTAGCATAGGCTCATTTATTTTTTGTTTAAAAATTATATTGCATATTTGATATTCTAAAATTAGGGTGCAAACCAATCTTCGTGAACAGATTAGAGACATCTGATGTAGTATTCTCCAGTTCTGTTCGAAGTTCAAGTGCCCGTTCAACGAGTGCTTTCTCTGTTAGAAGGTAATCGTACAAAAAGTCATAAAGCTGTTTCATGGATGTCCTTTTATTCAAACATGGTGGCAAAATCAGGGGAAGCTATATATTTTGCATATGTTTACTCATTTATAAACAAGCAAAACACTATCTATCCACTCATTTCGAGGGTCCACAAGTAGTACCCACTTATCCACCACTCATTTTTATCAATTTATAATTTAAATGCTTCCCAAACATGATCTTTAGATGACAATAAACATAAGATGAATCATTACAGCAGTCACAAACACAAATCATCCAAAAAATTCAGTTGACCCAAGCAAAATTTACAATGAGAACCAAGTAATCTAGGTTCACCTCCAAAATTCAACAACTCCAGTTGAGTGATATTTGGAAAAAAGAGAGCAAAGACAACTATCTAGAAGATGGATATTTTAACTTTCTCTCCAATTTATTTAGGTATATAATGAACAACATTTCATATGGAAATACAGATTTTTTTTAGAAAATTTAAATTCTAAATATCTAAAAGGGGGCTTCTGTAGATAAATGATTATAATTCATGTTAGATAGGCCAGTAATTCTGGAAGTTTCCTTTGGAGAACCTTAAATTGACTTATTATTGATCCGAATATTAATTCATCACAGAAGAAAACATAATCTTATCTGCTGATCTGCTTTGAATACGATAGTATGTTCTGAATGCAACAAGTTATGTTATTTTTCATTTCGAAAAATAAATAAACAATTCAGCAAGAAATTCAAAGCTTTTAGTGTGAAACTAGGTTGAAGAATAATAGGCACAGAAAGTGAGACTACCAGATTTAAGAAGATTGGATATCAAGTATTCTTTCTCTTTTATTGTTGCATTTGCCTGCCTGTGTCTTTCTCCAAGATCGAGCAATGCGTTCTCAGTTTCCTGTAGCTTTTTCTGAAAGAAGAAAAAGGTAGCATAATTATTCCACAATGTTTAAGAAAATGGGAAGTAAATTTTTATTTTGGATAAGGTGAACATTCATATATCACACCTCAGTGTTCTCAAGTTTTTCACTCAATTCAGTAGTCAACTGCTGCTGAACGTTGTATGATTCCTGGATCTCCATCAATTGCTACTTACAACAAAACAAAATTTATTAATGAATCAAATTTCTTAGTAGTATCCACAAAAATGATATCCAAATAATCAACATTTACGTTAAAATACCTTGTCCCTGAATTCTAAATCAAGCTCCATATGTTCAATCTTTTCAGACATGGCCTGAAAGGGCACAAACATAACAAATTTTGAATTTCACAAGAGAATCTCTTAAGTAATTTTATAACATCATTAGACTAAGTTCCTAATGTCAAACTTTTTTCTCTGCCTCTTCCTGGAGATAACGATCTCTTGGTATATATATCCCATTCTTCTCTCTGGCAGCATACACCTCTGAAGCACATAAAGTTTTTTGTAAGGTACGCATCATTGTAAAGAATACCACTTGAAAGAAGATTTAACGTTGAGTATTTTTAGGTGAACCTAGGGAAAGTTCACGCACACACATCTCAAAGAGAGAAAGAGAGGGAGGAAGAAGGAGAGAGAGCAATCAACAACCTTGCTTTAATCGGTCAATTTCTGAGTACAAATCCTTCATCATTGCAGATTTCATCATCTTTTGGTTAATCTGCAATTATAAAAAAATGAATTTATCTACTAGTCCAATCTAATAAATAGCTAAAGAAACAACAATTGTAGCACATTTTTCTTTTTGTCAAAAATATCAAAAGTACTGACCTCTGGTTTGTTCTTTATGTTTTTGGCACGGTGAGCGTAATCTAAAGTGCTGAGTGTCTCTTCCAAACAGTGAATGGAGGGTGATATTGTGGCAATTATACAAGTCTTCGTCTTCCCTCCCAGAGAATCTCTCAGCAACCTTGTTAATTTGCTGTCTCTGAGATTTCAAGTGAGATTTTTGGATGTAAGAGTTCATATACCCTGAAACATGTACGGCTACTTGTACACATAATTGAGAAGTTGATTGGACCAATACCTATATGGTATGTGACCAGAGTGCTCGACCAAAGCATTTATGACCCGACCAAGTGTCAGCAAGCTCTTGTTGATCTCACCTGCTTCCCTTGCTCTGCCCTGCAAAAGTAGATCAATGTTCTTTAGCATAAAAAAGGCACAGATCACATCTTGGAAAAGCAATTTGTAATGCCTGTCAGCATCCAAAAATTTTTGTTTAACAGGTACATTACTGCAAAATAAGTCTCTTCACATGCAATATTACCCCGTGGGAACAATATAATTAGTCCACCATCATGCATTGGAGAAATTATTTATGATCTCTCATAAGCAAAAAGTTTCCACCACCCATCCCGACCTTTGGAAACAGTATAACGAGTACAATTTTAGCACCGTAAATTATGTTCAACTTCTCACCTCTCTAGCACCAGAGCGTGAAATATTTTCTGAGCCAGCAAGGTCAACAAGATTCAGCTTCCCACATTTAATCATCTCCTCTCCTTCTGGGGTGAACTCTTTGATATGAATTGTGATAGAAAATATGGAATGAGAACGACTGCTTTGTTTGTTAAGAAGGGTTTCTGCTGTTCGCCTTTTAGCCGAACCTTTCTCCAAGATTTTATATATTTCATTCGCAGTGGTCACAATCTCTTCTTCCAAACCTCTAACAAAAACCCCACCTTTTCCGTCCTCCATTAGCGCGATTGGTTTCTTTGATTTGTCATCTATGAACTTTGGACATTCTTCAGGTGCCAGAAGATCCGTTATTTCCTCATTGTACAGCTCTAGGAATGTAACTTTCATGCTATACTCAGCATTTTGAGCTTCTAAGATATCAAAAATTTGTCGAACAGCTCTTGGAATAACACCAGCATCACTTGGGAATTCCCCATTCTAACAAGATTAATAATCAAATAACATAAATGAAGTTATAAATGCTAGTAAACGAAAAAACATTGCAAATATGTTTTAGAGGTTACAGAATAAAAACAAACCTTTTTCCTCGAACCCCCCTCCATGGTGTAAGTCTTTCCTGTCCCTGTTTGTCCATATGCAAAAATGGTACAATTATAGCCCTCTAGAACTTCGAACACTATGGGCCAGACTGCCTGATCATATAAATCTTTTTGCTGGGAAGATGGACCAAAGACCTAAACACGATAAAGATAACTTTTTTTCTTAATAGATCGCATAATAAAAGAAAAAGAGAACAGAAACGAGAAAAATAAATTGAGTGGTAAAATGGAAATCAAATTGCAACCGTTAAGGTTGTCCCATGTATGTTAACTTGACAAAATCACTTTGAATTTACTACAGCTTATTTGTAAAAATGTTGAAATTATGACATGGAATTCAGTAGCATATATGAGATTCAATATGTTCTTGAACTATATGTTTTCCTTCTTCTTCTTCTTTTTTTTTTTTTTTTCCTTTAGGTCTTTATTTTGGATTTTGGATTATCAAAAACAAAAATCCAATTAAGCATATAACGAAGTAAAAATAGCAAACAGACCTTATCAAAGAGGAAAGTTCTATCGATCTGCTTATTAGCAATATTTTGAACAGCACAAACTTCTCTTCTGTAATCGTTGCATGAAATCACCACTGGTGTATGCATTCTCATCTCGTCCTCGCTCAATGGCCTACAACAGAAGATTCAATCAGCAATCATACTTGATTTCTTCGAATCGCTTACAACATAAAGAATTCAAAGATAACTCACCTGCAGCGCACAATGACCTGCACATTGACACCTTTATCCTTATCATGTTTTCCACTCATACTCCCCTCCGATCGCAGATCTCGCGCCACTTTGTCACTAGACCGCGGCGTTTGTGACGGGGATATCGGTACCATTCCCCCTCCTCCTCGTCGCGAAGCGTCCATTCTATATATCAACACTCAGATTCAAATCTCAAAACCAAGCTTCAACTTTTCCTATGCAACAAATCAAATTAACTCATCCAACTTCAAATCTCCATAGAAAAACCTAAATCAACCAACACATTGTAAATAATCCACAAACACAACTGATAAATCACAATGTATGTTGTTTTGAAGCAGTAAAAAGCAGATTCATAGAAAAATAAAAAAAAGGAAAGCCGATTTATTGTTGATAAAATGACAAGATAACTTATGTATAAGATTTGTTTTAAAAGATCAAAAATCGCAGTGATGCGTGCATATGAAGGTATACTTACAGTGGATTTGGAAGGCCGGCAGTAGATATGGGAGCATATAGTTTAGAGTGAGAAAAATACTGCCGAGAGAGGGATTCCGTGGAGTAGAAAATTTTAATTTTAAATAATAATTAAAAGAGAGAGAGAGAAGTTACAACTTACAAGAAATGAGCGTTAGGTAATCTCATCTCTGACCATACATCAAATTTGTATGATTTTGTATCAAATTTTAGATCATTTTACACCAAATTGAAAATCATTTTCAACCCATTACATCAAAAGTTGCATAGTGTTTAATAATTTTCTTCTTTTTTTAAAATTTTTTAACAATTTAATTATCTCAAAAATTATTTATTTATTTATTTTATGACTGATAAATTATTAAATAAATAATTATGTTCAGTTAACAAAAATGTTGAATTCATTAATAAATTTAAAAACGAGTAGTACAATTAATTAGGTGGATTTTCTAGTCTTCTAGATATCTTTAAAGATTTATTTAATAATTAGATACTAATGAAATGATAAACGCATATTTTTCAAATGTACTATTTTAATTAACATTATTCAATATCGAAATTTAACATGATAAAAGCCTATTTTTCAAATGCCAGCCCATTAAATCAAAAATAAATTTTTTGAAAAAACTCGTCTACAATCACAAATTATTCAATAAAATAATATTACAGATACATTCAAAAAATTTCCTTACTTTTTAATCATACATTCAGAAGAAAAAATATACATTTTCCTCCAAAAAAAAGTCATTAAAATAGAGCCCAAATAAGGGACAAATGTATGTGTGACAAAAAAATTCGTTCAACATGATACTCGTGAGTCCCCTCCCCGAATGAGATGAGGGTTATTGCGCCAAAATAGGTACGGGACTGGTATGAAAAACATAATCATTGCCTTACTACCCACCTTATTTAAAATTAATTTAAATTTTAAATTTTTTATCAAACAAAATAAAAAAAAAATTATCATTATTTTTAAAGAGAACATAAGTTCTTAACAAATTGAAAAAAAAAATATTTATTAACTAAAAACATAAAAAAGAAAAGGGGCAGGGGACATGCCCTGCCTCACCCTGAACACATCCTGTCTTACTTTAAATAGATATGAGAATGAGGTAAGGTGACAAAAATACTCGACAGGACGAGGGTGGGAATGGTCTTACTCGTTCCATATCCGTCCCGTTTGTCATCCCTAGTTAAATGTAGAATTTAACATTAAGTCCCAATTTCATTTTCATTATTTAGCTTCCATTTGAGGCTTAATATTTAGCCAGAAAATGAAAAATATGATCATTTGCCATTAAATTAAGCCCCCTTTTTGACTTCCTCTTTATGGTGGGGCCCAGCTACTTGTGCAACGGTCATTTTTTTCATTCTCATGAGGTAGAATATGTGCTCCAAACAGTGGCTAAAACATATTTTTTCTCAAACTCATTTTCAATCACATATTTTCACAATAAAATATTATACATAAATTCAAAAAAAAAATTCCTACTTTTTAGTCCATGTTTGTATCCTATTAAAACTAAATTCTTCAATTCATATACTCATTTTTATCTACACATTCACGCAATAAAATATTTGTACGTAAACCCAAATCTTTCCTATATTTTTTAAACATACATTCTCTAAACAATCACTATTAAAAACATCATTTTTTTTCTCAATAATGATCATCAAACAAGGACTTAATCACACTTTTTTCAAAACTTCACTATTATAAAAACTCTGTTTTACAAAATGGACATGAGCCTGGGGTTAGTTCTTACCTACTCTGTTTTACAAAATGTAGTATTAATTAGCCATTGTTTTGTGGGGTTTAAAATCAAAATTTTATTAATTTTAATAATAGTTGATGAAATATTTAATTGAGAATTTGTGGATCCTACTAAATATATAATTAAAATTAATTATTAATTTTGACTTAAATTAAAATCTTGATTTTAACTCCAACATAGGCAAAATGCTTAGTGTGTTTGATGGATATTATTGAGAAAGAATGTAATTTAAATAGTGATATGATAATAAATATGTGATTAAAAAATAAGGAGTGAATTGTTTAAATAGTCACTGAACTTTCAAAATCACTCAAATCATTACTGAACTTTGCAAAAGATTTCTACGAGGTCACTAAACTCTAAAAATCACTTCATTCATCACTGAATTTTGCAAAAAGTTTTCCAGTTGTCACTAATTTAGTGATCTCCTAGGAAACCTTTTGCAAAATTTAGTGATCTTGTAAAAACCTTTTGCAAAGTTTAATAATGAATATGGTAATTTTTAAAGTTCAGTGACCTCATGAAAACCTTTTACAAAGTTCAGTGATCACTTGAGTGATTTTTAAAGTTCAGTGATCCTTTGAAAGCATGGCTTAAAGTTCAGTGCCTATTTAGGCAATTCACTCAAAAATAAGAAAAAATTTATTGATATGATGAAAAATATTATTTTATTGAACAATATATTATTGAAAATGAGTTATGAAATAAGGTATTTTGAAAGAATGTGTGTCAAACAGATGCTAAATTCTTGATGCCCCTATTTGGGCTTTATTTTAATGAGATTTCGAAAGAAAATATATTTTGGAATTGTGATTTTTCAAATAATGTGTGGTTAAAAAATGAGAATTTTTTTTGAATTTACACGTAATATTATTTTACGAGAAAATGTGTAATAAAAAATAAATTTTAAAAAATGCATTAAAAAAAGAGCCCAATTAATAGGGTCGAAAAAACAACGTCAAAATAAATAATTAAGGCCTTGTTTGGTTTGGCTTTCTTTTCCATGGAAGGTGGAAATTAAATTCAATTTTCACCTTTTTCCATATTTGATTAACTAAATTTTCCACGAAATTGGTTTTCCACATTTTCTTGGTATTTGAGGAAAAGCTTTCACATGGGTTCGGTGGGAAAAACTTTTCTAGACAAATGTTTTTTTTTTTTTTCCATGGAATTAATTTTCCACATTTTCTTGGTTTTTTAGGAAAAGCTTTTCCCGTGGGTTTGGTGGGAAAAAAATTTATGGGAGACTTTTTTTTTTATTTTTTTGCAATGGAAACAAATTATATCCCTTTAGACAATTTTCATGAAAAACAAAGTCAAACGAACACCAAAAGATCCAAAATTTCAATATTTTTCAAGTGAAAAATTATATCAATCGAACATAATTAAGTGACAATTTTCAGTAAAACAAGTTCTAGGCAATTCAATTTCCTGAAATTCATTTTCTTTCCACCTAATTCCATTCTTACAATCAAACAGACACTAAGTGTATTTACATTGTTAGGTGAAAATGGCAAAGTTTGATACCCCTACGTGATTAAGAGTGATGAGAGCCCTCTTGGACATGACTTTTAGCTACATCGTGGTGTCCCTGGTCGATGGTCATTATTGAAAAAAATGATGTCTTTAATAGTAATTTCTAGAAGAATTTGTGGTTAAAAAGTAGAAAAAATTTTGAATTTACGTATAAATTATTTTATTGTGTGCATGCTTGATTGAAAATGGATATAATAATTAAAGAATTTTGTTTTAAAATGAGACAATCAGAGCCTAAATTATATAGGAATCATCAAAGAAAATGAATAGCTAAAATGACTAGGATTGTAATGAAGAGTTTTTTAAGATATGCAAACTTTATTTCCAAACCAAGGGCCCAGATGAAGTCGTGCTAAACACGCACCGTATGCAAGCGTAGGCCTTGCCAGGTGTGAAATATCATAATCATTGTGCATTAAATGCGCACGTAGCTCAAGCCTGGGAAATTGCCACACTACCTAGCTGTCTTTTATGGGGAATCAACATCTCTTTCAAAACCATTAGGACACGCTACCTGGGATGCTTCAATTATTGAAGACGGTCGACAGTTGCTCCAAGGGCCTCACCTCGTATCATTCTGCCTCATCTCAGGCTTCAATTGATAAAGAGGCTCGATACTTGTTCCAAGGGCCACGCCTCGTATCATTCTGCCTCATCTCGGGCTTTAATTATTAAAGAGACTCGATGCTTTCTCCAATCGCCTCATATCGGGCTTCAAATACTAAAGAGGCTCGACGCTTGCTCGAAGGGCCTCGCCTCGTATCATTCTGCCTCATCTCATGCTTCAATTATTAAAGAGGCTCGACGCTTGCTCCAAGGGTCTCGCCTCGAATCATTCTATTTCATCTCAGGCTTCAATTATTAAAGATGCTCGACACCAAATCCAAAATTCTACCAACTCGAAAGTCCACGCATTATATGGATAACCATACCTGGACTTTAGGGAGTGTTGTTATGCCTTGAAAAACTAGAGCCCATAAGGGGGCCTAACTAGCCCACGCTGGCATAGGACAGCCCAGCCACATGTCGACAAATCGATTCAGATGCGAGCAACCTACCTCTCCCACGCGAAACACCTGGACAGACCCCCTGATAGGCAGACCCCATTGACGCACACTCGGACGAGGTAGTGGCGAGATACGGATCCCATACCATATAAGTTGACAAGACAACTCACTGCCACTGTCGCCTTCGCCACAATCCTACTTGGTCAAATCTAAAAGTACAAGCTAGGCTTTTATGGACACAAAAGTGATAATAGCATTTAAGACTTAAATTGATTGATGTATATGACAAGAAAGAGAAATCATTTGGATGAGGCCACTTGCACTATCATCCAACGAACCCCATTCACTTCACCCAAGTATAAAAGCTCACATTTAGTTCCATTCAAGGGTAATGCAAATCTGGACTATTAAAGCTATATTCTGGCTACATACATTTTTGGTTATTTACGCCCAAGCCGACCCCTTTTTATTGATTGGAGGTTCACGTTCAAAGCTATCCTACACCCTAAATCATTCGTCTACTTGACTAGACCGTCGGAGAAGGCCACATACAACCAACGATCAATCCAAGTGTGCCGGAACTCAGCTTGCGTGAACATGAAAAGTCTTGAGATCTGTTGGATACATCATTGGTACAACTTTTTTGGTCAACAGTACCCATAATTTTTTATTATAATAGAAGATTGTTTGGATTTAGACTGTGGAAGTAAGCATATTACCGGACCACGTCAAATATTATGTCGTTTATTTCGCACATTATTTATTTGGTTATTGCTTTGTCCTATTATCTCAAATTAGGTTTGCGCAAGAAATGAGAAATTCTTTATTCCGCTGCCTTGTTACTGGATATCATATTATATGCTGATCTAATTTCTCAACATTAACTAGGGTTCATACTTTGTAATTGGGAATTCATCATGAGCCTTAGAAGGGTATGGACATGTTTGACAAAGATTTAAAAAAATTCAAAGTTATTTTTAAGATTAATAAGTTATTTTTGAATAATTTTCTGAAAATATTTTGTCTAGTTAGAAGAATTTTTAGAATAAGTTGACTTAAAGTAACTTTCTATATATATTCTTACAAAAAGCAAAAACAAAGGAAGAAGCTCTACTAAAGAACCATAAGAGATCGCCCGACGTTGCTAACAATGGATAAACTAGATGGAAACTTGATGAGTCTCATGAAATGTCAGGTTAAAAAGTGAAAAGATACGAATCCGATAAAATGTGTGATTAAAAATAAAATTTGATCAACTTTTTACTAAACATAAAATTTACCAAACAAACACTAAGTTTGCAGCCTCTCTCTCTAATACCACTTCTTTGAAAACTAGAATTTCATTGTAAATGGGTAATATTGAGATCGAATAGTCCAGTTGCTTTATAAATGATGTACCATATGTCTAATTCGCATAGACCCTGAGTATTGAGGTGTAATTACTTGGATAATACTCTACGTATATATATGGTGTGCGTATGCTTTACTTAAGGATTAGTCTAGGTGTACAAAATGTTTTACATAATCTTTTACCTACTCGTCAAGTGGCGGCTCCCTATTTGGGGGGCGCCTTGGTCCACAGGCACCCCCCAATAGGGGGCCTCCACTTGACGAGTAGGTAAAAGATTATGTAAAATTTTATATACTTAAACCCTTCCCATTTCATTGACACTGAAATTTAAAGGAAATTTTTTAATGGATTTTGCCACTTGTACAAAAAACAAAAAAAAAAATGTAGATGATACCGAAAATGATGTAGGGCCTTTTTGAGCCTCCCTTTTTTTTTTTTTTGTGTAAAATGCATTTTTAGAATAGTAAATTGATGGAGAGTGTGCGATTAAAAATGAAGTAAAATTTTTTGGGTAGCGTGTAATATTATTTTATTGAAAAAGTGTGGTTGAAAAGAAGAATTAAAAAAATGTATTTTGAATAAATATGAGGATCAAACAAGGTAGTAGTAGAGAGAAAAAATTTGATGAAAACGTTAATTGTGTTTTAAGTGACAAATTGTAGAGTGTCATATGAAATTATACAATCCATTATATAAATCTTGATATGCATATAGCTTGTTCCATTTTTTAATGGATTTTAATTATCTTTAACCTTGTTGTTTTATGTGATCAATCATGCCCACGTGTATCATCAGTTACATCATTTTTTACACTTTATCACGTGGCAACACATTATTGAACGATTTACAATTTTTACAGTTTTTTTGTCCAATCAATACTTGTCAACACATGAAATGTCAACAAAAGAGTGTACAGTGACGTTTTTCTCCTGGGATGACACCTAGGGATAACAAAAAAGCTCGACGACTCGGACGGCTCGAGCTCGGCTCTGAAAAAGCCCGAGCCGACCCCGACTAGGGCTCGGTTCCACGAGCCGCTCGGGCCAAGCCTCATTTTGAGGAGTCGGCCCTAGCCACACGGGCCGGCCCGCATTAATTAAAAAAAAAAAACTGACAACT
>CAIGRQ010275212.1:0-10290 GCA_903798375.1 Fraxinus sp. D2006-0159
TAATGATATGTTGTTTTAAAAAAATTGAATTTCAATTTTTGACCCCACAATGCCAAATGTCTGACTCCGTCCCAGCACCTTAATAAATTTACCTTATTGCATTCTTTCTTCCACGTTAGATGCGTATAAAAATGGGTTGATAGTCTTGAACATGTTTCTCAACTTTTATTTTATATTTACGCTTTAAGCATTTACCTGAATTTACGAAAATACATTGTTATTTTATTATTTTTTACTTTTATTAAAAAAATATTTAAATTGGCTTTTGGCATTGATTTATGATTTTCATTTAAATTTTTGTTGAGAAAAGTTCGGAATAATAGAGAAAAAATCATTTATTTAAGTGAAACAAAACAATGGACGGAATTGATTTGAAGGAGAGGGGGCATTACCATTACATTAGATTCATTTCAATTAATTTTATTAAGTCATTTTTTTTTTTTTTTGCTAGTAACAACCCAAAATTATTTTAATAAATTTAATTTATAAACATAAAATTTGTAGCTAAATAAAGTAATAAAAAATAATAATGAATATTACTGATAAAAGAAACACAATTGAACATAAATTAATATTAAAAGTGGAGTTCCTCAAAATTTATATATTTTTGAAAGAAATGCCTTAAAAGAATTTAATTTATCAATAGAGTTTTTCCCTTAAATAAGGTCATAATTTTTTTTTAAAAGTAATAAATTTAAAAAATCCTATAAGTAATTAAATATAAAACTATATTATTTTATAAATTGAATTTATTTATAAAAAATTCATAAAAATTGAATACTAATTAAAAGTTATGTCGAGAATAAAATTATAATGAAATAATAAAATATCCGTCTATAATATTATAAAAAATAATATTCTTTATAAATATTTCAACCCATCTTTGGTAACTTATAATAAACAAATTAAAAAAAAGAAAAAAAAAACACATAGGATAAGATGTTTCAAGTAGGAAAATCACTGATGCAAAATCCCAACATTTCATGTTAAGTCTCCAAGAAAGCTTCACATTATTTCCAACAATTTCATTTGATACATTTGAAGAAAGCTGAAATAACAAAAACACAGCATGTCACAAACATTAGGGGAAGCGAAAGCCAGCAAACATTTTACTCTACAGTCATATTCTCAGCCTCTCGCCTCACGGATTCAAAAAGCACAGAGGAGAGATACCGCTCTCCAAAACTTGGGAAAATCACCTGCATTCAAGTTCAAAAATAATTCAGTCGATGTACATGTGTCCTTTTACGCCACTGCATTCAGTTGGCTTAATATCTCAACATCCTAAATTTCTGTGTATATTCCCTTTGAAACCGTCAACAATAACAAGGATGGTAATAACAATAATAACTGGTAGCAACAAGACAGCATCTGTATTCACTACAAGAAACATACAGACTAGCATCCTCCATGACAGATTTGAGGCGAAAAACATTGGTAAAAATAGAAGGTATTCCAAACTAATTTTACTAAGCATCATCCCTGACAAATTCCTTATAATCTACTTTTCTGTGAGTTCTAATTAGTAGTTTAGCATCAAATCACGTGCAGGTTTGAGCCTCATGACCTAGGTGATCACTGATCAAAGGTTATGGAAGACTTAGCCCTTATGGGGTAGCACATTGGAACAATTAACCCAAAAAAAAAAAAAAAGATTCACCAACAATAATGTACGAGTCTCTACATCCCCCGCTGAAAAAAACTGCTCAATATATTCTAATTCGTTGACCGAGCAATGAACGTGCTTACAAGATCGCCATAGGGTTGTAAGAAGTACTATATTCTATCTTACGTAATTGTATTAAATAATATTCTTTTGGAAAGTACCAATATTGAGAAGCAAATCACAACCTAAAATGAAACTCTGGACATACAGATTTAGGCATTGATGCTCTTAATGCTAACACAAACTGTTAAACAAGCATGGTATTGTGTGAATCCCCATCCCAGTAACCTCCATCCCACCCAAGTAAAAAATAAATAATAAAGGTAGGAGTTTCCATCCAGAGCCCCTTACTCTATGCAGAACAAATGCTATGTGCATTTTGTGTGCGTGCGTGCATGTGTGAGAGAGAAGCATAATTCAAAGCCAAAAAATGTTAACTAACCAAAAACCACCAGGGCAAGGCTGAAATTGCTTATTATTATCATCCTTTAATTTAAGTTTACAATGACAAAAAATGATAAATATTGGCACATGCCTCACCACCTTAGATATTAAAAGCAAACCATATTTCATCAAACAAATCCTGTTAATGGCTTATTGCACGAAGTTTTTTAGTTTGTCCATTAGAACATGGAGAACTCTCAGCTGTTCTGTCTCATTTCTTGAGTGCCTATCTTGTGCATTGAAACTGACGGCATCCTTTTTATTAATTAAGATCAGACCATAGAGCACAATTATTTTTTCTTGCAAAAACTATGTCAGCTTCAATCAACAGAGAGATAAAAAGGCAGAATTTGATCTTAGGCTTCAAGATGCTGCAAATATACTTCATTAGCAAGGCCAAACTCTGGTCATATTTTGGCAAATAAGAATTAAAACTAAAAGGGATCAAGGCCACAGCGTTGTTTCTTATTGCTACTGTGGCATTAAGAAAGTAAGTCTGGGAAACATTTAGTGATAAGTAATACCATGATTATACAGTGAGCAAAAGGGTCTTAAAATCTCTTCCCCAATCACCAGATGACAAAATCTATGAAACTCACAATCAACGACTGTGGCCATTTGAAGATGCTTTACAACTATAAGATTATATCAGGTTGTCCCATACACATAAGGATTTTGAAAAGGTACAAGGACTTACAACAATGAGTTTTCCAGCATTCTCTGGTCGCTTCGCAATCCTAATTGCAGCTGCTGCTGCAGCACCAGATGATATTCCAACCTATCACATTCAATTTTATAACTTTTTGTTACTGTAAGTGTACATGAACAACATAAATTCGAGAGAAGTACAAGTGTCAAAATCATTATAAACAGACGAAATGATTTACTTACTAGCAATCCTTCTTTCAATGCTAGAAGCTTTGCAGTTTCTATGGCTTCATCGCTTGAAATCTAAAATTCATAAGACCCCCACAAAAATACATGTATTAGTGTAATGATATGGATAGTTTACTACTCGTCTAGACTGCAACTGAATAAAATAACAGAACTTGGCACTGTATTCATTGAGATTATTCCGTCCAATATAGGAGAAGAAAGTGTAGATAGCTCAGAATCTTACTTGAATTACTTCATCTATAAGATCAACTTCCAAAACACCAGGAATGAAACCAGCACCAATTCCTTGAATCTTATGTGGACCTTAAGCATTACACAAAAATCCTTCGTCAGTTCAACTAACTTACGAATTGTTAATAAAAATGGACAACAAATAAAAAGTAGCATAAAATTTGACATAACACTCAGTGATTACATTCATATCATGTCCCTTGTATCCATTTTTCTCTGTTCACAAAAATTGGATCAAACTTGACAACAATAAGATTCTGAAAGAAAATAAAATAAAGGAAATAAACAAAAACCTATCCTAAAACTCAACTTTCTATAGGCTTACCCTACTAGCTGAATGAGGTAATAAATAAAAATCAGGACAATTTGGCAAAATCTAGGATACTACAAAAGTTCTAAAAACCATGGACAACTCATAAAGTAGATAAAATCTCTCTGAATTTTAAATTGTTTTCAATATTTTCAAGAAACATGTGCTATTAACTAACATCTTTTGTTTCATGTCGTATAATTAGTGCAAGAATCCAAGAAACACTTGCAGCACCCAAAAAAAAAATAAAAATCATGTTTATTCAACTTTCTATTCGATTCCTCATGTATCTTGAGAAAGAAGATTTCCACACAAAAATATGAACAAATATTTGTAGAACAGTGCTGATCAGCCATTACAAAATGAAGATGAGAATGCGAGTTTACAACAAGTACCTGAAAGTGGGCTATAGGTGGGGTGAGGTTTGTGTTTGGATTTTTTTTTTTTTTTTTTTCTAATCTAGAAAACGTGCAACTGTGGTAAACAGTGTGTCCATTACCGTACAAGTGTATCGGAAAAGGACAGACTAAAAGCAGATCAGACTAATTGGACCGGATTGGATGTGATCCATATCTAAGTTAACCGCAGAATGTTCTCTTGAGTAATTTGCCAACTTAAGCAACAAGATGGACTAGAAGTAGCTTCTCGCTATGCTACTTTACTATATAAAACCATTAGAAAACAGCAAGAACACTTCTTTAAAACTATGCAGGATTAAATTTGATTAATCGTCAAAAAAAAAAAATTGAATCAATAAATCATTACCCAAAAAAATTTCCTGCCCATCAAAAATTGAAAGAGAATAACAAACCATGTACTTTGAGGTACTAGATCACGGAAAGAACTCACCAGGTTTTCCACCAGAAAGAACGGGACTTTCAACTGGTTCCACACCAAACAGCTGAAAAGCAAAATTGGGAAGAGAAGGTAAAAAAAAAAATTGCAAAGAAATTTTTTTTGAAATATAAAGATCACTATTTCGGCATAAAAGATCAAACTAGTAAACTAAACAAAATTTACAACTTTACCATCATTCTAATTCCTAAGCAGATAGAGCACTAAAGAGCTGTTCAATTTAAAAGGTGAAGATAACCTTTATATCAGGGTTCTGCTCTTTAAGGAACTTTCCCGCACCAGTGATTGTCCCTCCAGTACCAATCCCAGAAACAAAAGCATCAATTTTTCCATTCGACCCTTTCCAGATCTCTGGTCCAGTGGTTTCATAATGTATCTACATACATGTGCACATCATGTTACGCATACTACTTTCCTTCTTGAGTTTTCATCAATAAAAATAATGAAAGTAAAAGTTTGAAACCTTCGGGTTGGCAGGATTTTCAAACTGCTGAAGAATGTATGAGTTAGGTGTCTTGTCTCGTATCTCTTCAGCTTTCTGAACAGCACCTTTCATTCCCTTTGCAGGGTCAGTGAGCACCAATTCAGCACCAAAACCAAGGAGAATAATTCTTCTCTCGAGACTCATAGTAGAAGGCATCGTAATGATAAGCTTGTATCCCTTTGCTGCTGCCATGAATGCCAAGCCTATGCCTGTGTTACCACTTGTAGGTTCAATAAGAACACTCTAAAACAAGAAAAAAGTACACGATCAGATTTAATTATTAATTCAAACAAATGTTTTATAAACATAATTGTCCAGCTTTTTCATCACAAAGATGAAACTGAACTTTAAGGCGAGGCCCAAAATTCAGTTACAGTCACAGCAGGGATAAAAGTATGCATTACAGCAGCTGAAGATGTATAAAACTAACCTCCCCAGGTTTGATAAGGCCTTTTGCCTCAGCATCTGAAATCATGCTATAACCAATCCTGCAGAATAAATTGTGCACCATTAAAGAGTGTGCTATTTGGGGAACAAGAATAGAACTCCGAGTCATAAATCCAATTATATCAAAGATCAACCACAAAATTAATGCATTTACCTATCCTTAACACTAGAGCATGGCTCCATAGATTCCAGCTTGGCCGCAACACGCGCAACACAACCATCAACAATATTATTCAGGTAAACCAATGGGGTATTACCAATCAACTGCAGAGTAAAAGTCTCAAATTAAAACAACCAACGAAAAAGCTAGAGATAGAGAGATTTCTACTTATCCATTAAAATTAGACTTATGGAGGCATACTTCAGTCACATCCTTAGCAATTCCAACATTTTCCTCTGCCATATCTTCAAATTAATTCTGTAAACAGATAACTGAAAGTTTAAGAGGTCTGTTTATTTGAAATTCAATATCATCAACCAATAAACAATAATATATACGTCATATACGGGGCAATACAAATTTTAAGAAAAAAAATCCACGAAAATGATAATGAAACTAATCATCATTGCTGCTTTTCTAGCCTGCCCTTTATCAAATTCAATATAAAAATTCTGCTAAAAATAATAATTATGTTTTTTCAACTTTCAGTCCTTTCATCAAATATATGAACCCACCAACCATAAAAGAAAACAAATGCAAATGCTTTATGAACCCACAACAATTTGTCGTCAATTCACCAAATTCAGATAATGATATTATCTTATCTATTCAAATACAAAACAATCATATCATTAAATATTCAAAGCAGTAACATAAAGAAATCAAATTCCGTTCTAAAGAATTAACAGAAAGGAAAGAAGGAATTAGATAACCTTTTCTGTGCTCTGTGTTGTGTGCTGACAAACACAAGGAATGACCTCGTAAGAGCCGATTTGTTAATGAATTTATAACGAAACGATGATTAATTACTCATTTAATTATAAAAAAAAATTATTTCGGTTGATAAAATCAACGATGAATGTTCCCGGAACTGGGCCCAAATACAATTTGGGCCTCATACCCGTATGTGTCCATTTTGTTGTCGTAACTCGTAACTCGTAATCAAGTATTGTATTTATGTGAAGAATTGCGTGGAAGACGGACTAATTTTAGCTGGCAGTACATGGTTTTCGTCAATTTCTTGTTTGAATTGAATTCAGAGAGATTTGATCGAAAGTTGGCCGTTATTGAGTCCCACTCATCTAATAAAAGTCAACAATAACGACTAATTTTTCAATTTTAATCCGATTTTAATCTCTACCAAACAGGCTCTAAGTAAAGTATATATAATTGTGCCAAGATTTTAACAATTATACTACATGAACATCAAGTTTGATATAAAACTTAACATAACGCTATCACTACATGACATTTTATTATTTGACAATTTAAAACGCATTCAACTTTTTCATCCAATCATCTACTGTTATGTGTAATTATGTCAAACTTTCGATCAAATCTCTCTGACAAAGTAACTTTATCCAAATTTTAATAGGTTGGAATTCTAGAAGGTTTATTCGACCTATTTGAAAAGTCACAAAATTGCTTCGCTCTTTGAATATCTTCGGTATTCATGAATGGAGATGGCAATGAGACAGAAACTATCCCCCTCAATTCGGAATTTTTGGAAGTCAAGGCGGAGATTAAAATATCCATGCTTATCTCATTTACTTATTTTATTTTTTTAATTTTAAATATAATTTAAATTGTTAAATAAAAAGAAAACGACTAAGCTTAAAATTAATTTAATAGCAAAAATTATTTTCAAAATAAGTAATTATAACAACCATCCACATGACCACATCCATCAAAACCTTATCCACTCAAACACCATACATTATCTCTACACTCCAAAAAGCTTGCCCATTTCCACACTACACCTCTCAAGAAAAAAACATGGCAACACTAAATTTAACATATCCTTCTTTCACATTCACTACACCAAAAAGACAGATCAAATTCCCTTCAGCGCAACCATCACATTCCTGGTTAAGAACTTCTAGCAGCAGATTATCCAGCATTGTCCAAGCTTTCAAGGTACTAGTTGAACATGAAGGTAAAACAACTGAACTAGAGGTTGAGCCGGACGAGACAATTCTATCCAAGGCATTGGACAGTGACTTGCAAGTGCCATATGACTGCAAGTTAGGTGTGTGCATGACATGCCCGGCTCGACTCCTTAGCGGAACGGTCGATCAAAGTGAAGGGATGCTTAGTGATGATGTTGTGGAGAAGGGTTATGCTTTACTCTGTGTATCTTATCCAAGATCAGATTGTCAGATTAGAATCATACCTGAGGAAGAATTGCTCTCTCTGCAGCTAGCTACTGCCAATGACTAAATCTGATGTGCCTGTTGGTTACAATTTTCAGTTTGAAGTAAGGCAATAATATGAATAGTGTTTTGGAATGTATGACAGAACACAGATGCTGGTAATTGTTACTGATTTTTTCTGCCTTAATCTATGAGAGGAATATGCTAAATATGATTGTGCAAAGTGGGATTCTGAATGCAAAGGTTAACAATAGCTTGTATTTACTTGCTGGAATTTCTCAGTTTTGAAGAACATTTAGGCTTCTACATTAAATTTCTGGAACAGCATTCTCCCCTACAACCAAGAATAATCAACAGTTTGCATTTCAGTCTAAAATTTAAGCACGAGAAGATCTAGTTGGAAACACCTGCTATCATTAAATACGGTACTTCATAGATAAAGGTATCAAATTAGGCAAAGTGTTGAGTGCATAGTTCATGGCTAGTATTATATATATATTTGAGTTCAATACTGCTACTCAGAGCTGAATGTAAACATAAGGTCTATTAGACATATAACAAATTTTGGCTGAATAGTCATATTATTTACCAAATGTTGATGAACAGTAGTCCATACTTGTATAACCGTAACCAGCCATGGTTCAGATCAAGACTTCACTGTGACCAACCACGGGTGTGAATGTGCAGGGGATGGGGGTACAGCACCTATTTCAGAAGTAGGCAAAAGCCCATGTTTAACTAATGTTTATAAACGGTTTATAATTGGTCCAACCACTTTTTATGCATAAATTTCATGGATCAACAAATACAAACCACTTATCCATCGCTCATTTCTATCTATTTAAAATTTAAACAGCTTATGAACACTCCCTAAACATGCAATTTTCACCCCCAATGCCTGCTTTTCGTTTTTTCAGGAAGTTTGCCAACAAAGCATTCAACACTTCCGTTCAGTGAAAAATATGATCATATAAGAAAAGATTATTTTTGTGGGAACTCACTGACTCCATGTGATGTTGATGCAGGCTGCAAGAACTTCACAGTAGCTCCCACAAGCAATCAATAAAATCAGTCTTCTTTAAAATTTAGTACCTAGGACATAGTCAGAATCCGTATACGTATCCAGTATAGCATATGGTAAACCACATTTTGCAACCCAAGTCCACAAAGCTCAGTGTTACTGCTGAGTTCTCAGTGCAAGGCCACCGGTTTTTCTCTGGTTAAGTTTCAACCTCACATCAATTCCATTATCAATTATGGACTTGAGTAAAATCTGAAGCTTCCCCTCCAATTTCTCCCGTGTCCTTGGAGTATAAGCCACATTATGAATATCGTCAGCTCCTCTGACCGAACAATTCCCCAACCAGAGCACAAGTATTTCAATTCTTAGTCGAACCCAAATCAAATTTCATGTCCTTGGGAATAGAATGCACCACTGCCACAACTTTGCTAGTAACACAATTAATAATGCTACCACACACAACTTTACAAGAATTTTAGATCAAAACGAACTGCTCTTTCATACATTTCTACATTGGTTAGCTCTCTGTCACTAGTAACTCCAGGATGAAATTCAATGAATACATAACATATCATTTGTTGACAGCCTATTGCACAGCATTGTGTTTGAACCTTTATGAAAAGCAAAGCAACTCATCTAATTTTTGCTTCCCTCATCAGGTTCTCTGGATCTTAAGCAGGTTTCCCAGGTAATCCTCAGTTCCGTACATTGGTCTTTTGCACAAGGCAAATTTTGGCTTTCATATAAAAAATTACAGAATCAGAAACAGAAAGTTCATGATGCATTATATCTCTCTTTCTTTGCTTACAATGGTAAGTACCTCATAATAGATTCTTTGATTGATCAAAGATGCTTCACAGCCTCATTAAACATTTGTGAACCGTGAAGATCTCCATTTTACTAGGTTCTAGCTTCCACATAAAGGAATTACAAATGATGATTTTGAGATTATTGGTTACATCATAAGATGCATAAATATGTTTACAATTCTCCACCTGAACGTAAATTATGCAAAGGAGAATGCTACCAATCAGGACAAGTTTCACCTTAAACAGGATAAAGAAAAACTAATATTTCAGATTTTTTCAAATAACCAAAAATGTTAACAAAAACAAAGCATAATAATCCTAGTCATGAAGGCAGTAAACTGCACATCTCGCCCATTAAAAAATACTGCCTAAACTACATGGTATGACTATTTTCCTAAAACATAGTTCAAGTAACTACCATCCAGAAATCAGGAGAGCCGGCAAGTAAAATTCGACAGCAGCAACAATGTGACAAACTTAGCCATAAAAGACAGACTCATCTTTATGTTCACATTTCAAGAAGAATGCCTCAGAACTAGAATACCTCAAGGCATTGCATCACATGATAAGCTGAAAACAATCTCAGCCGATAATTTATTACCACCAAACCTCTTATACTAATCCTTCTAGTGTTTCTTCACAAATATAACCCACCATCATCTAAACAGTTCTTTCAGTGCTTTCCAGAAATCACAAAGATTAAAAGCAGTAACAAGCAGGAAATAGGCTTCCAACCAAAAATAGCTAAGAGTTCCAATGTAACTTATAAATTTTTGGTGCAATCCCCCAGGAATTGAGACAATTAAATTTTAC
>CAIGRQ010275343.1:0-11918 GCA_903798375.1 Fraxinus sp. D2006-0159
GGAACTCTGGACATTTCTTCTTTTTTTCTCAATAGTTTTAGGATATATACGAAGACTTAGAGTTTCGCCTTTCGATACAGGAGTGTCAATGGGATTGCAATTCTCCATTTTGAAACGTTCAAGAATCTTCTTTATGTATGGCTCTTGTGACAAAACTAAAAGCCTCTTCGAACGATCTCTATAACAAGACAATTGTTGTACAAATAATCATCAAGAGAAGAATGTTTTAAAATAATGAGATAATTATTGATGATTTTTTAGTCTTACCGTGATGCATGGATAGTCTAAATGAGTCTATTCTAATCTAATTATAACTCTCATTTTGAACCCTATAAATATGAGACATTGTTTCTCAATAAAACACACTTAATTTTCTTCTCTTCTTGTTCTATCACTTTTAATTTTATGACAGCTTTTTATTTTATTAGTAGTATTGTTCACTTTATAATCCTTTTTTAAATAGAAGTATTTTTTTACTTATAAGTAAATATTATAGTTGTAAAATATTTTTTTCACAGAAATAATTTTTTTACTTATTATAATTTATTTGCAAGTAAGTTTTGAACAAATATGTGGCTTGAAAATATTTTTTTTGTAAGTAAAATTATAAGAATTGGAAAAAAAATTTAGTGGGTTGTGAAATACATCCCAAATTACAATTTCTAAAAAATTTAGAAATATCGATTTTTCCAAACCTTTCATAAATTGTCACTTAAAAAATATCAAAATCGGTAGGATTATACTCCAACGCTATTCTTAAAATGAGAAGACCTTTATTGGGAGAATTTTAAGAGTCTTCCTATATGTACAGAAAATGTGTGCACACACTTTGACAGACATGGCACTCTGTCATTGGATTTCGCCAAAAAAAAAAAAACAGTTTTGGCAGCCAATTATGTGTTGCCAACACACCATATCTGTAATGCAGGTGGTGGACAACCTTTTCTAGACAAGTAGATAAATTGGAATTTTAAATGGGCGCCATTATGGATTTTTCAGTTTTTCCTGCCACAACGAAACGCGGTTTGCATGTATTTTAAAAGGCCCTTTCATCAATATCTCCCGTTCACTTTATCCAAATGTTCACGTGGCTGCTACTCAACATCTGACTCATAAAATTAATCAAATGAGGAATACTCGTTGCAAAATTGTGAGTAAAATTCCATATAACACCCATCTGTTTATTCACAATCAAAAAGATTTGAATCGCAAATAATTAGAAGTCTTTAATTAATTTTTTCAGGATAATTCGTCATTGCATGAGGAATAAAGCATATTTTCATACCGAAATCAATTGAAATAATCTGTTCAATCCAAGAAATAAAATAGAAATGACGATTAATTTGCTGCATAAGTGGTATTCCATGCTTGTTAAGAGTTATACTTGTACCCTTGTCACACACATTTTTTATTATAGTATTTTTATAAAGCAAACTCCAACATTATAATGAAATAAACTTGTCTTATTGATGCAACTTTAATATATATCCATTCAAATGTGAAACGAAATATATTACGCCTATACATATATGGTTTTAGCTAAGCAAAATGTTACGTAATCAATCTGAGGCCTTTATGTCAGAGCATATCGCCTCCGTCATCTTAACTTTTCTAAGGCAAAAATGTTTTATTCCATTGCCTCATCGACAAATGCCTTCGAGGCAACATAACTAGCCCTTTTTTCGTAGGTTTTTTAGTCAAGTACTCCATGTGCCCTAGGCAGTTAGTGCCAAACGCATGGAGGACGCTCATTTACTTTTTTGTTGCACATCATTACCTGGGCATCACGCCTTACCTCGACCTATGTAGATTGGTATTCAAGCTTAAATAACTTTCCCAGTACACGTGTTTCTCCTACTTGTCTACTCGAGGTGGTTTTAGAGTCCCGACAATGCCAAGTTCATTAAAGGGGTGGAAAGATAGGTGGTTCTATGCAGTCACTCGAGAAGGATCCCAGATCCTGCTAAGTTTTGTGAGGGTCAGACTTACTTTGAGTCATTAGAGCAGGATAAGAAGATACTCAAGGAGCTCGATCCTTTGGTGCCGAACATGAAGGCACTCCTCGGGGATGAAGACATTGTTGATGTTAGAGGTGTCAAGGGTAGGGCTTCATTCTTTAACTTCTCGCTCCCCTTTTCCCAACGTTATGATCGATCTAATAAGTTTTGTTGTTTTTATGCAGAAATGTCTTTCCATCCCTCGGCCTTTCACAAGTATATAAACTTAAAGGCCAAGGCTCCTCAGCCCCAAGCTGCAGCCTCGACCAAGGGAAAGAAAAGGTCTCGGGTCTCAAAATACGATGATCCCTTGAGGAGACTAGATAAGACCTCCCAATCTCGTAGACCTTGAGGATGATTGTATACCGTTGGTGGCTTCGGTCATCGAGGACTTCAAAGATGCCACTTGGTCTCGAGCATTATGGCCAAGTACAGAAGCAATGTGGGGTTCTACGAGAGGATGAAAGCCCTCGAGTTCCTTACTTCGAAGATAAAAGTTAGACCTTGTGATTTTTTTCGACGTCAATGTTTGCCCGTCGTCAATGTTTGCCCTTTTGTTTTGACAGACCCGGAGCATTGCTCGAGGCCTATCTCAACAAGGGATAAACAAATCCCACTAAGTAGTTTGGCTCGTGAAGGTCATAGAGATCATGGACAAGAGAATCACAAACCTAAAGGTTGAGTGCGAGGTTCTACAGAAAGAGCGTGAGGATGCTCGAAATGAATTACGTTGGGCTCAATATGAAGTGGGAATGACCAAAGACGAGCCTGAGGAGGTAAAGCTTGAGCTCGAGCGTAAATGTTAAGACTACGAAGCTAAGATAGTTGAGGCCAACGAATGAGCTTGGGAGGAATTCAAGACTTTCGACGAGTGCGATAGGCTCAAGGCTGAGTATGCCTCGAGAGCGTACTTTTATGCCTTCAAAGAGGCTCGAGAATATCTTCGAACCAAACTCCCTGATGTTCAACCTAGCGATTTGAAGTTCATGGATGGTATGGCAGAGAACGTCAAACTCGTTGATTCTGAGGATAATGTCGAGAATGAGGGAGAGGACGATGAGGTTGACGTCGTGACTTCTGACCAAGCTCCTGAGCACGATAACTTAGAATAGGCACCCCTAATACCCTGAGCCCCATTTTTTTGATGACATGTAAATTTCTAATGGGCTTTTATGTTTCAATTTAATCAATAATATGCTCGATCTTTAAATATGGAAATGTTGTGCATTTTTTGCCTCGATCATATAATTGTTAATTAGTACGACGACCAATTTAACACTGATCCAACAAAGGGTTAGGCTCGACATGTGGTTCTAGCCTAATGATAAATAATTAAACCCAAGCTCTAAGGGTGTGTTTTTAACACTACAACAAAAACAAACTTTTGCAATGTTTAAAAAACGTTGCCGAAGACCTTTTGCAACGTTTTTTAGTATGTTGCAAACCTTATTTTTGCAACCTTTTTTATCGTTGCCGTAGATCATCTTACATTTTTTTTAAAAAAAATAAATTCTATATTTAATTTAGTTTTTTAAAAACATTTATTCATTTGATTACTAACAAACTTATAATAATTACAAAACAAAATAGTACACATTAATCATATGTAATCGGATTTTGCATAGTTCTGATAAACAAAAATAATGAATATGATTCAATATGTCGAAATGCAAAGTTAAGTCAATTGAAATTCAAATTCTAACTAGTTTGAAAAAAGACCAAAATTTTGCAGCCGGCAAACTATCTAGTAAAAGATGAAAGCATGAAATATTATATAAGACTTTCAGCACTAAAGGGTGTGTTTGGGCCACATTATTTTGGAAGAATGTATTCTGGAATAGTAGATTGATGGAGAATGTGTGGTTGAAAAAGAAGGAAAAATTATTGATATGATGGAAAATATTATTTTATTAAAGAATGTGTGGTTGAAANTGTATTATGAAATAGTAGATTGATAGAGAATGTATGGTTAAAAAAGAAGGAAAAATTATTAATGTGATGAAAAATATTATTTTATTGAAAAATGTGTGGTTGAAAATGAGTACAAAAATGAAAATAAAAATTTTAATGTATACCAAATAGGGGCAAAATCTATAAACTGGGGGACAATCAATTTCAATAGAATGCTTGATGAGCACAAAATACAAACATTTAGAAGGTCATAACAGAGAACTGAAACTAAGGTGGTATTTTGATGGTTTTGTCATGAAGAACTAATTGTTGAAATAATAATTTATTATCAAAATATTGAGACACTGAGGCATTTGGAAAAGGCAATTTGGTACAACTAATGCTTAAGATTAAATGCATACCATCTTTACAACACTAAAAAACTTGCTTATGCTAATTAAATGAGGTAATTGTTTGAGATTAAGCAGAACCATACATCATAAATTTTATTGGAATGAAATTTAGAAGGTAGATAAATGGGCATCACCTTCACTTGAAGAAGCAGTACACCCTCCAATATCATCCTGCTCAAAACTTGTGCTGACTGCGGTGAGAGTACTGGTAACTTCGCAGATATGGAGCAGCCTCTCACTGCAATTCTCTTTTGCCTCTTCAGCTTTAATGCTTCAAGGCACTTTTGTTCTGCCTCTTCTTGTGAAGAAATGAGCTTTAGAATATAGAAATTTATATGAGGGTCCAGTTTACTTAGTCATGTTTGTTATTGCAAAGTATCTCTACTACATCTACTTAGTTACGTATGCTTAAGAGTATCAAACAAACAAGAAGCTAGATATACCTTCTCTTTCTTAGTTTTCTGGAGATCAGCTTCGTACGATCTTAACCTCTCCGCAAGAGCATGTGCGTCCTCTATTACTTCTTTTTCCCTTCTCTTTTGAACTAGAATCTTCACTTTCACCATAAACCAGCATTCCATAATCAAGAGCAGGTTCATATCAATTTTTTGCTCTTTTCTGTCCTACATTCAAGCATCAGGTTCAAATCAACAGGGTCATATCCAAATGAATAATAGTTAGTTAAACCAGAACCAGAGTAAAAGGATAAACCTCATACCCTTGTGTGCAGACAAGACACATCAAGATACTCTATATGGGTAAACTTTCTGCATAATAACTTATCACTTATTCAATATACAAGAAAATAAAGTAAAGAAAATTAAACATAAAACTATAGCAACGTAAAAATTCAATATTTTATACAAGCATACACCTATAACTGAAAATAGAAGGAATTTATATCCTATTTATACATATACACAATGGAAGAGAAATGAACTTGGTGCAAAGGAAAAAAGCTTTCACTAAGATTTTTCCAGTGTCTTTATTTTCCTTTAACTCCTCCAAAATATGGTTCAGATCAAAATTTGGGGCCTTATAATCAAAATCTTTAGCATAAAATAGGGATGGAGATGGGAGCACAGAAAAAGCCCTGAAATTCAAGAATTGATTTCTGGGGCAGTGGAAACTTCGAAGATCTTATAGGCGGGTTTGGGCAAAACTTTGGCTTAATCGATTTAGAGGCAGCCATAACACGGTAAAAGAGAAGAGAAGATCTCCATTTCACCATTCACTGGTTTAGGGTTATTTACGACTTTGATACTCAATTTCTCCATTATTATGTTCTTGCTTTCGGCTTCTGTTCTTATTTTCACACATAAACCTCTTCTTGTGATGCTTATAATATTTTGTTGTGGTGACTTGGATAATAAACCCATCCCCAAATGTTGAGGTGGTGGTTTTATTGTGGGAAAGGGAAAGAAGTATTGTAAGAGAGGAAGTGTTGAGAGAAAAGTGAGAGGAGGAGATGAGAGAAGAAACAAAAATTAGGGTTAACGTCTAAACTGATTTGATTCTGATGAGTGCTTCCTTTGGTTAAAAATTTTCACAACATTCAAAAAACGTTGCAAAAAATTTAATTTTTCACAACAATTAAAAATGTTGTAAAAAGTAGTCTTTTCGCAACAGTTAATAAATGTTGCAAAAGGCTTTATATTGAGAGTTTCAACAATAGGCCATGAACGTTGCTATAGAACCGGATTTTAACAACATTGCAAGAACTTAAATTTTTCGTAACATTTATAAAACAATGCAAAAAGCGACATGCGAAAGCTCAATTAGGTTAGTCAATAGCAATATTCACTTGCTAAAATATTGTGATAAACCTCTTTAGCAACATTTAATCAACGAATATTGCCTTTTGCATGTTGCAAAAGGCCATTTTTGGTGTAGTGTAACCAAGGTTTAGGCTCGACTGTGGTTCAAGCCTAACGTTGAATAATTAAACCTAAGCTCTGAGGCTGGGTTTTTAACCAAGGTTCAGGCTCGATGTGTAGTTCAAGCCTAATATGATGTGTCATCTCGAGGACATTTGTTTCTGGAATAGTATTCACATATGGTCGTGCTCGTGAAGTTTTGACTTTCCTGCTCGTAACATATCTTTATGTGCCTGATATTTCTCAAAAACTTTTGTTGGAGCTATCCAACTGCTATTTTATATAATCTTTCATATCCTCTAGAAACAATATAAATTCGTAGATCATGGCAAATAAACTATCTGAAAAAGAAAAAAATGCATGGGGCATGCAATCCCAATTAAAGGTAAACTAAGCTAAATAAATAAGGTTGGGCTAGCTATTTGTAATAAACTTTTAGATTATCAGCATTCCAAGGTCTTGGCAATGGCCTTCCAGACATGTCGCTTTGATTGTACGCTCCTCCTCGGACATGACGAATGATCTCATATGGTCTTTTCTATTCGGGGCCAAGTTTACTTGGGACATGAATGAAAGCCACGAGATCCCCAACTCTAAATCTCATGGGTCTAACCTTATCATTAAAATGTCTTGCTGTTCTGCTCTCATAAGAGGCAACTAATAAGGCAACATGCTCACGCACTTCTTTAAAAAGGTCCAGGTGTCGATGGTGGATCCCTAGGCATTGTAGTGCTCCAAACATATGATTGTGGGTAGGCTAACTTCAACTGGAATCACAGCCTCAAACCTAAATGCTAACATGAATGGGGTTTCGTCGATTGTTGTTTTGTGAGATGTTCGGTAGGTCCATAGTATGGAAGGTAATTCATCAGGCCAAGTACCATGTACACCCTCAATCCTAGTGTGAAGGTCTTGGAATATGATTCGATTGGTTACCTCGGCGAGGCCATTACGTTGAGGATGTGAGCCCCGAAGTAAAGCGAGGTTCTATCCCAAGGTTAGTGCAAAAGTCCTTGAATCGGGCATTATTGAATTGCCTTTCATTGTCGGTTATGAGCACTTTCGGTATTCCGAACCTATATAATAAAGATTTCCAGGTGAAAGACCTTAGCTTAGGTTCTGAGAAAATTGCTAGGGGCTCCACCTTCGCCCACTTGGTAAAACATTCCACTACTACCACAACAAACATCAATTGTCCTCTTAATATAGAAAAAGGTTTGAGGATGTTACCATCCCATAGTTCAAAAGGGGCGGAATAATGTATGGGGATATGTTCCTCAATGGAGAAAGATATGGTATTACCAAACCTGTGGCACTTGTCGCACCTCCTGACATAATGGGGATATGTTCCTCAATGGAGAAAGAAATGGTATTACCAAACCTGTGGCACTTGTCGCACCTCCTGACATAATTTGCGACATCTTTCTTCATAATTGGTCAATAGTAATTGTACTTTATAAGTTTGAAAGACAAAGCTTGTGCACCCTGATGATTGCTACATACACCCTTATGGACTTCTGATAGGGCCTCTGCTGACTCTAAAGGTCTAAGACATCTAAGATATAGATGCTTGAAACTTCTACAGAAGTGGACCCCTTTGATGATGCAGTATCTTCCTACTCTAGCTCAAACACTCCTGGATAATCTTTGATCCTTAGTAAGATTTCCATTAGTTATGAAATTTACTATGGGGTCCATCCACGAGGGCTCACTATCTATATCCATGACGCACAATTTCTAACCTATGTTTAGCTCTGTTACCATCCTGACATGGATAGTATTGTCAACTCTATCCACTCTTATGAACACAATTATTGATAATGTATCTGCTTTACAATTATCAGCTCGAGGGATTTCAAAATTCACAATTCTTGAATCGTCTCTCAAGATCACGAACTCTCAAATAGTAAAAGCTCGTATTTTCGACTTTCCTTTCGAATGTTCCTTCAATCTTTCCCACAACGAGTTGTAAATCAATGAAAAGCTTAACATATTCAATTTCAAGGCTACTAGAGAGCTCTAGAGAAATGAAGACGGCCTTATATTCTGCCTCATTGTTCGTAGCTTCGAATTCAAATCTAATTGGAGATTGAGTTTCTGTCAACTTGTCGGCACTGCTGCTTATGACTCCTACACCTGAGTTCCAGGTATTAGATGCCCTATCCACAAATATTTCCCAAGTGTTAACCTTAGTGGTCGGGTCCTACTCTAGCCTCCTGAGGCCTTGGAGTGAGATCTATGATGAAGTTAGCTAAGACTTGTGTTGTAATAGAAGGTTGGGCTTGAACACTATATTGAATTCACCAAGTTCAATTGCCCATTTTAATAATCTTCCCGAGATGTTGGGCTTCTAGAGTATCTATTTGAGTGGTGGTCCGTAAGCACCACAATTGGATGTGACTGAAAATATTGTTGTAGCTTTCGTGCCGCTATAACCAGGGTAAGTACGAGAGCAATTTGTTCAGCCAATGTGTACCTGGTTTCCATGCCAACACCTTGCTTACATAATAGATGGGTTGTTGAGAATTTTTAACTTCCTTGACCAGTACACCACTTAATGCATTTTGAGAAGTAGCCAAGTATAAAAATAATATATCTCCGGGCTCGAGTTTTGTGAGAACTGTTGGAATTGCCAACAACTGCTTGAGCTCTCGGAAAGCTCTTTCACAATCTCCATTCCAATCAAAACTTTGGTTACCGCTAAGAACTTTAAAGGAAGGAAAACATCTGTCTACTGCTTGATACATGAACCTATTCAGAACGGCGACCCTACTTGCTAACTTATGCACCTCTTTCTTGCTCCTAGGTGATTCCATGGATATTAAGGTTTGTAACTTATGCACTCCCAAACGTGCACTTTGCCTTATTTAACTTCATCTTATACCTTTGAATTGCAGTGAACATCTCCTCAAGGTCGATATATGTTCGTCCACATGTTTACTCTTGACCACTTGTCCCTGAATTTTCCAAATCGAATGGCATAACCTTATAACAATATATGGTAGAATCAGCTATTAATGATGTCTTCTCTTGGTCCTCCTCTGCCATAAGGATTTGATGATAGCTAGAAAATGCATCAAGAAAATTGTACAATTTGGGGCTCGATGTGTTATCTACAAGATTTGCAATCCGAGGTAAAAGATAATTGTCCTTGGGGCATGCCATGTTTAGATATGTGAAATCAATACACACCATCCACTTGTCATTAGCTTTCTTGATGAGAACTATGATGGCAAGCCAATCCGGGTACTAAACCTCCCGGATAAACTGAGCATGACAAGTTTATTGATCTCTTCATGTATAGCCTTTCTACGATTTGGTGCAAGTTGCCTCTTCTTTTACTCAATTGGTTTAACCCCTGGCCTAACATTGATTCTATGAACCCAACCCCGAGATCTATTCCAAGCATGTCTTCCACTTTACATGTGAATACGTCAATGTTCCGGGACAGGCACTTGATGAGTTCAGTCTTGAGAGGACGTCAAGATCCTGGCCAATCATAACTTTTTTCCATACTCGAACTCGGGCTTTACCAATTTCTCCACTGGAGCAAGTCTATCTTGGTGCTCAGCTCGAGCTCAAGAGTCGATAGTTGCATGACGTCAAATTTTATTCCTCGTATGTTGGTTACATTGCGTTGCCTTCCTGTTGTCTGATCTATACGCACAATCTCTACACCATTACTTGTAGAAAACTTCATAGCTAGGAAGAAGTTAGATATAATGCCTTTGATTTTATTGAGTGGTCTCCTAAGAATAACATTGTAAGCTATCGAAGCACAACCTGAAAAGGTGTGATTTCTATAACCTGCCTTTGATCTGATCCCAATGTAAGGTGAAGGTCGATGACTGCTTCTAGGATGACTGTTCCACCCTGAATCCTTATGGGGGGTTTTAGTGATCTTGAGCTGGTTAGTAGAGATACTTATCTTCGTGAAAGCCTCATAAGATACATTAACTACACTCCCATTGTCAACCAAGATTCTTCTTACTTCAAAGTTGGCGATGATGGCAGAGATGACTATAGCATGGAGGATGATATGCCTTCAGGGTCCTTTAACCCAAAGGTTATGTCTTCCACGTCGTATTAAGCTGTCTTTGGGGTTAAAACGTATCACCAGGCATATTGCTTTAGCCCGTTGTTTGAATCTCCCCCTGAGGCTATCCACCTAACTATAATATTAATAGTACCCATCATGGGTTGATTACCTTCCCTAGGTTCTAGCATCTTTCCTTTGTTATGTTCACTTCTAAGACGTTTGGCGTGCCCAGTAAATGCCCTCAAGAACCCCCTTTTTATTAATGCTTCAATCTCTCGCTTTAACGTTATACAGTCCTCTATCGTATGCCCGTAGTTTTGATGGTAGTCACAATACCTGCTCTTAGGGGGATATCGCAACCTAGGTGGCTATTTAAGCTCCTTTATATCCTTAATCTTCATCAGTGTGTTAGTCCTGAGGTGTTTAGACTAGTTAATGGTGCAGGTTGTATTTCATGCCTCTACTTGCCCTGATCATGATCTTGTCACGAACTTGACTCATGTGGTCTCTTATGTTCGGGCTTTACATATGTTAGGTTAGTTTTCATCGTTTCCTCTACGTTGATATATTTTTCTCCTCGTGTGAAGAGCTTTATCATTTATTTTGGTGAGATCTTAGATAAAGACATCTTGAAAGCTTTACACATATTCCAATATGTTAGAGCCGAAACGGTCGTTGTAATTTGAAGGTCGGGTATCTGTAATCTTTCTTTATTGAACCTCGTTATAAAGTTGTGTAATGTCTCATTCGGGCCCTGGCAGAGATATATAAGGGAAGTAGTAGTCTTTCTGATGCACTTGCTACTTGCGAAGAAAGTAGAGAATTTATTGGCCAGGTCTAAGAATTAGGCTTCAATGTGGCGAACCAATCCCTGCCGATATTAGTCAAAGTTTAACAAAAGGCCTTTCACATCACTTAGTCTGGTATGACATATATGTTCATGACATCTGTATATACATTGAGGTGATTGATGGGGTCGGTGGTCCCATCGTACTCTTTTATGGGGTAGAATTTGAACATGTCTGTAAGTGGATAGGAAAGCACTTCCAGTGTGAAAGGAGTGTTAAGGGTAAATCCCTTCGCCTCCTTGGTATTCTATTGTACTCTAGAGGTGATCACATCCTATATGAGCCAGGTGAGTAGCTTGACTCCATAGTAACCAATCTCGAAGTCGACGCTACTAGAGGTTTGCCCGAGGCCCTAGATCCACCATTGTCGTAGGCCTTACGAGTATCCCGAGCACAAGCATCGACAATGAATCCTCCTGGTTGTACTGGTGTTGGTGCTAGTGCCAGCATCGGATAAGTGTTCCTCTAACTTTGCAATTAAGTCATTGTTTCAACTTGTCGATGGAGTTCTTTAAAGAAGACCCTTGTCATTCTTGAAATCTCTCGTCTGATTCAAAATCGTGTGTAATGGTGTAACGTATATCCTTGCATGTTCCGAAATGGACTCTCCGCATAGCACGAGACATGATTTGCACGAGGACTCTGGGCAGATCCATACGTTGAAAGTAAAATAAAAACTAAATATTTAATCCACTGTTATGTTTAAGCAAATAAGTGAAAGCAACTCCTCAAACCTTTGCACTTCATTATAAAAGCACAGAGTCTGTAGAATTACAAAAATTTCATATTTACTGACTGAACATTGCAACATAAATCAACATTTCTCTAGCAAAAGCAACTACTCAAATATTTGC
>CAIGRQ010275352.1:0-16511 GCA_903798375.1 Fraxinus sp. D2006-0159
ACCGCACAAGGATGTTCAAATTTTTAGTTGGAGATTAAGACCCATTTTTGGCCTAATAAACGTTCGAATTGAAGAAGAGATATTTCTATCAAAGTTGTAGCTCTTTGAGTTATCTTTCCAAAGTATTTTGAATCAACTCAATCAGATATCGAAAGAAAGAGTCATGACAAAAATACTAAAACAGACGCAAAGTGAACAGCAACTCAGCGCCCAGGCACTGCACTTTCCAAATTTTTACAGATTTGCAGCGCCCAGGTGCTGCAATTGTGGCGCCTAGGAGGTGCACCGTCAATTTTTAGGTTTCGTTGCTTAGGCCGCAAGAAGCCCACAAAAAGACTCCAATTTGGCCAAGTACGTGTGGGAAACTATAAATAGACCAAAGAACACAAATTGGGGGGTTCCACACTTTGCAAAATTGAGAGAAAAATACAAGATTGAAGAGGAATTCGCGAGAAGAACTACATCAAGGATTCAAGTTAAAATCAATGATTGGAAGCGGAAGAAGATCTTAGTGCAAGAGCTGATTCTTTCTCATCTTTATTATCAATTCAATTCGGTGATGTTTTCGAATATTGTTATTTATTTCATCGTTTTCATTATGAGTAGCTAAATTTCTTATTAGGGAGAACAATGTAATTTATTGAGAACCTTAGTTATTTGATTCAAGAATTCTGAGTTTTATTTTTCCATGTGTTGATTTTATTATGAATGCAATGCTTTGAATTATTTGACCAATAATTTGATGATCCATTGAGTTTCTTACGAATCGAGAGGTGAGTTTGAGGCTTAGAACGTGTAATAAAATTCGATAACGAGGTATAACGTGTAGAGATACATATACTAAGTGATGCGGTTGTTATATGAATTCCTAGTGCCATAACTCGTTTAACTAAGGGTAATTCACATAGAGATATGGAATTGAATTAGTTAAATAGGCCTAATGAGAATTCGAGAGGGGTAAATTGAATACCGTAGGATAATTCGACCGAACACTACATTAGGCTAGAATCTTGAATTGAGAGCTAAAGTGATGAATGGTGAAATTGTTTTGCCCTAATATATTTTACATACGTGAATTTTTGATAGATTTGTGTTTGTTAAAATACTAAAGTATAGTTCTCGTGGGAACGATAATCCGGATTCAAAGGTCCACTATATTATTTGTTACGATATTGTACATTTGCGATATAAAAAACGCAACAGATACGAACCAAACCGACTTACGTGGTTATGGTGCGGTTATGATATGGCCAAAGATTTCGTGGTGCGGTTATGGTTTGGCGCAACCAACCCCGAACCGAACCGTTGTCATCCTTATTCTCTATCTTCTTCTCCCTCTTTTGTCACCCTTCTCCTTATCCTTTCCATCACATCGAAAGACCACCATCAATGAGCGTTACTGTGAGAGTTGCTCATCACTCACTTCACTGCACATCGAGCTATGAGTACAACGCACTGCCACTGCGTGTCGCTCACAACTCTGCGCAAGCAGTGATGAAGTTTTGGGTGTAGTCCTTCGTTTAGTTACTTCCTCCTTTGCTCTACTTTTTAGCTAAGTTTTAGGATGATTTTTATTGGTGGTTTTCAAATGGTGGTGATGGTGACGATGTGGTGGTGCTCTCGATTACTGTGAGGTAGTGGTGTTATTGGGACGATGGTGGTAGCGGTGGCGTCATAGGCGATAGTGGTTCTAGCGGTAGTGGTAAGGTGGCAAGACGTTTGGTGTCGATGAAATGGAATGGGATGAAAAGTGTTTGCAACCAATTATTTGGGTTATTGTGACCAATAAAATGTTAATCTGTAACCAATAAATAATATGTGATCAATAAAATAAATAATTTGTTATCAATAAACAATATGTAACTAGAAGAAATGTGAAATTATAAGTGAATTTGTAATCGTGACCCACAATTTATCAAGTTATGACAAATTAACTTGATTATTTGTGACTATAAAATAAGTTGTAGCTATAAAATTTGTAATTTGTGAGTGAAATAATACGTAGCATATTAATCTGATAATTTGCTATTGATAAATAAGTTGTGAACTATAAAATTTGTAATTTATGATCAAGAAATAATACATGATCAATTAATTTGATAATTTGTGACCGATAAATAGGTCGTGGTCCATAAAATTTGTGATTTGTGACTGTGACTTTGACTAAAATGTTGTGACCATAAATTGTATAATATAGTGACATTAATATATTTAATTAATGAAATATTTTTAATTATCTATTTAATTATGTCAAGATTTTTGAAATTATGAAATAAATTTCTTAATTTTGAAATTGTACCTTTTAAACACATTTTATGTCTCCTTCAATTTATACACATTAGTTAAAAATTAGTTGGGCTATACGTTAAAATATAGTGGGTCATGAAAAAAAATGTTGGGACTGTTTTATTTATTTTATTTTTTTGGCGACAATATTGCATATCCAAAAACCACTCTGAAGGTAAAATTAGGAGTGGACAAAGAACTCGTTACCGAGTCGAGTCTGGCTCAACTTTCAGATTGAGATTTCCCTACCTGAAAACCACAATATTAAAGGAAAAAATACCTTGAAATCAACTGAGCCAAATGACGTAAACCCTCAAAAAATCAGAACAAACCCAAGAAAGTTAAGAATCAACGTTTTGATATACCCGACCCAATAAATTATTGAACAAAAGAATCAAGACAGTCGCTAACAATATCTTGACCCCCAAATCACAAACTTATGAACTTTACTTATATTGTAGAATGCTACAAGAATTTTGATGCTACCAAAAATCGCACCCGTTGCATTTCGAGATTGACGACTGAAAATCAACACGAACGTGATCTTCCAGTACCTGAAACAAAGGCGTCGAGGTGTGTCCTCGTCGCCCCTCCGATGCTTAAGTCAGTTGAGAATTCCAAAGAAACTATATACTGAATGTTTTTAATAATCTGTACCTGAATAATGAGGATGCAGTACATGAAACAAAGGCGTCGAGGTGTGTGCTCGTCGCCCCTCCGATACTTAAGTCAGAGAGAGAATATGAAAAATCTTGAGTGCTGAAAATTGTATATGAAAACGTACCTGGATAATGATCTAAAGTTCTATATTTATAGAGCTGGGTAGTGCATTCCAAGTAGGACTTATCATCTTTATTTTTAGGAATTCTAATTGTGATAAGTGTTGGACTATAATCATAAGTCTAATCATTCATTAACTGTAATTTTTTTCCAAGGTGGACTCCTTCTGGACCAAGGACTCTTGAGCTGAAGTATTTGGATAGGGTTAGAGTTCTTAAGAAGTGGAAATTATTCACACTTAGCATATAAGGAAAATTTGGCTAAGGAAAATACCCGATGACTCAAACACAAGGATGACAAAAGTAAATGTCATCGGAACTCACCAGAAATCCCCGAGATATCTTGAGGATACTTATGTACTCGAGCACATTGGTCCCATGATTGTGAAAAAGAGCCCCGGGAGTCTTCATGCTCGAGGTACATCTTTTCTAACCACATCATTGGTCCCCCTTCATTCACTCGTAGAGCTCGTTGATTAGGGATAGATGCACATAAGCTCGATACATAAAATGGCCGAACTCGTGGAGGCCGTCAAGCTACGTGATATGAGTATATCCGACCTCAAGGCCGAGTGCGAGGTATTATTGAAAGAGCACGAGGACGCCTAGTGAAGCTCGTCTCTCTTGCGATAAAGTAGGGGTGGCCAAAGACAAGTCTGAATAGGCAAAGCTCGAGCTCGAGCGTAAGTACAAAGAATATGAGGTCAAACTGTCTGAAGTAGGGAGCGAGCTTGGGAAAAATTCAATGTTTCCGAGGAATGCGACAAGCTGAAGGCTAAATATGCCTAGGGAGCATACTTTCATGCCTTCAAAGAAGCCCGAGCATTTTTAAGATCCAAAATCCCTGACGTTCAACCCAAGGATTTGAAGTCTGTGCCCGCCATAGCAGATAGCCTTTAGTTATGGGAGTCTGAGGATCCACAACCGAGGACAATGATGAAGACATCGAAGTTGATGTTGAAGCATCCGACCATGCACTCGGGCGCGAGAACTTAGATTAGGCCCCCTATACCCTTGAGAATCTTTTTGATAAATTGTATATTTTTAGTTTTGTAAGTACATTGCCCGACCATACGGGTTTTTTTTATTTTATTTTATGCAAGTACATTGCCCGACGACTTTCGAGCTTTTATGTTTTCTTTTTGTTAATAGTGTGCTCGATCTATGCTTCGAAACATTGAGCATGTGTTTATCTCGAGCTTCTATTTCATCTCAAGCTAATATTTCAGTGTATGTATGTCTGACTCGAGCTTTATATTAATTAATTAATTAATTTTTGACAAAGTCCTAGGTTCAACGTAGAGATGTGAATAAAGTTTTAGACTCAATGCAAACAATCAATCCCAAGCATGAACATAATTGATTTCCGAGCTCTATGGCTGGGATCTGAATGAAGTTTTAGGCTCTACCTTAGGTCCGAGTCTAATATAACGTAATTGATCCCGTGCTCTGTGGCTAGGGATCTTAGTAAATTTTTAAGCTTGACCTTAGGTCCGAGCCAAACATAACTCAATCGATCCCGCGCTCTATGGTTGGGGACCTAAATAAAGTTTTAGGCTCGACTTTATGTCAGAGCCTAATATGACGTAATTGATCCTTAAGCCCTGTAGCTGGGGACCTGAATAAAGTTTTAGGCTCGACCTTATGTCCGAGCCTAATATGACGTAATTGATCCCCGAGCTCTGTGGCATTACTGAAGTTTTAGGCTCGACCTTGGGACGAGCCTAATATAACGTAATTGATCCTCGAGCTCCATAGTTGGGGATCTGAATAAAGTTTTAGGCTCGACCTTATGTCCAAGCCTAATATGACGTAATTTATCCTCGAGCTCTCTGGCTGGGGACCTGAATAACTCTACCTTATGTGCGAGCCTAATATGACGTAATTGGTCCCCGAGCTCTGGGGCTGGGGATCTTACTGAAGTTTTAGGCTCGACCTCAGGACGAGCCTAATATGACGTAATTGATCCTCGAACTCTATAGTTGGGGATCTGAATAAAGTTTTAGGCTCGACCTTATATCTGAGCTTAATATGATGTAATTGATCCCTGAGCTCTGTGGCTAGGGATCTTAATAAAGTTTTAGAGTCGTCATGCTCATGACATTTAGATTGGTCATACTTATGATAAGACTTTAGGTGCATGTTCGTGTCATGTCTTGGAGGTGTCTGCTCGTGACAGGTCTTTGAGGTACATGCTCCTGGCATGTCTTTGAGGTGTATGCTCATGGCATGTCTTTGAGGTGCCTGCTCGTTGTAGGTCTTGAAGTTGACTGCTCGTGACAGGTCTTTGGGGTGCATGCTCATGGCATGTCTTTAAAATGCATGCTCGTGGCATGTCCTTGAGGTGCCTGCTCGTGCAGGTCTTTCAGGTGTATGCTCATAGCATATCTTTATGGTGCATGCTCATGACATCTCCTTGAGGTGCTTGCTCGTGATAGGTCTTTGAAGTGCATGCTCATGGCATATCTTTAAGGTGCATGCTCGTGGCATGTCTTCTGGTTTGGGAATTGGTATTGCTGATGATTCTTCTTGATGGACTGGGGGTTCCGTGGTAGGGGGTTGTTTTGGAACGAATGAGCATACCGGAGGAAGATGAATGTGTATTCACCATGACATTTTGTAGTACTTCACACATATGGCGTCAATGATGCTAATAAAAATCGCACATGTTAAATTTCGAACTTGACGATTGAGAATGAACACGAAAATAATATTCCAAACTACCTAGTTCTATAAATATAGAACTTTTGATCATTATTCAAGTACGTTTTCATATACAATCTTCAACACTCAAGTTTTTTCATATTCTCTCTGACTTAAGTATTGAAGGGGCAATGAGAACACACATCGATACCTTTGTTTCAAGTACTGAAAGATCATGTTCGTATTCATTCTCAGTCGTCAAGCTCGAAATTCAATAGGTGCGATTTTTGGTAGCATCAAATTTAATTCTTTATAAGTTCAAGATTAATTCAATGAAGAACAAGACGATTGAAATATGTCTCGCAATATTATCTCCCAAATTGTGTGTTTTTACAATGAATGGAATGAATGTTATTTATAAGGAACCCATAAAACTTACTTGAAACGGAATTAATATTCAAAATATCAAGAATTACCATAAAACTAGAGTTTTAAATAAAAATAAGATTCTTTTCGAATATTGAGATTTTCGATGCTGAACTTGTATTGTGTGGCCACATAGTGTATGGACATGTTGTCGCATAGTCCACCCAAAAAGACCACTCTAATTCTTGGGTGCATAGTTTCTTTTTTCAATTTTCTCGTCCGCTGTTTAAACCTAATTAATAGATGATAATAAATAAATTTATTTGAAAAAATGATGGCAAAAATAATAGATACTTGTTGAAAAGAGTAAAATAAAGAGTTTTAATAAAAAAATCATTAGCATGTCAAAATGATTAGAAATGCTCTCCAGTACAAAATATCCTAACAAAATAAAGAATTTTCTAAAGATACTCTTGGTTACCTAAATATAACAACTCGGCCTCGAGCGATTTGAATTTTGTAAACATGCATTCTTATTATTTATTATTTGTTTAACCAAAAACATTTACTCAGTCGCAAGTAACTATAATTTCGTACACATTAATAATAACACGTTTTAGAAGATATTATTTGGAAAATCATCCAGATATTATAGAAAATAACATGTTTTAAAAAATATTATTTGGAAAACATGTAATTGTAAAAGAAACTTGCAAATCTTTGAATAAAATTAAAACGAAACAAACAAATAAGTCCAAGACAAAAACATCATGGGGAGAAGTCCCAGAGGACGTGACAATTTAGTACATAGTAGGGCCACTCCATGATAGTGCAGAAGGTTTTAACAGTATACAAAGATGAACCTCCCAAAACTATACTAGTTAAGACACATTGCTTAAATCTCCTAAAATTAAACCAGAAGTTCGACAGATAGGTATATGTACATGGATACTGGTAATTTCGGTTCAACTCTGTTCGATGCATTTAAATGTTCTTCAAATTCCCACATGCTGCTGGATCAATAGTAGGGTCCTCCGGCACATCTTTTGACAATTGTAGAGAATCCAGACAGTGAGGTGATGGAGTGGAGGTTGGACACTCAACCTGATGATTGACGCGGTGAAGCAGATAATAGGTCGTCTTGAATTGGTAGACTGGGGTTTGGATGTGACATAGTTCCGCACACTGGTAATTCGGGTTCTTGGTCTTCACACCTGAAATTTTATATTAGATTCTAGTAAGGATAAAAACCACTATTGACATTTCAACTACCAGTATCTTTTAGGAAAAGCGTTTCAGTTACTAGTGAAAAATTTTCATCAAATTAAAAGCCACTAAAGAATTTTTCCCAGTTTTTGAAATGATAAGTAAAGCAAATGTTGACTTGCAAAAAGCAGAACAAGTATGGGTACTTCATCGAGAAACGAAAAAAGTGCAAGCTTTATACTTACGGCATGAGATGCTCAAGCTCACTAACAGCATCACATAACGCATGTAGAGCCATCTTCTTTACCTATTTGAAGTAGTATTAGCATATACTAACTGAAGACGTGTAGTTGATATTAGTAAGAAATATGTCAAAAACAGAGAAAGCAGTACGGAGTAGATTAATTCAAACTAAACAGAAATTGTATGGGATTATTTATAAACCATATATAAAGTTTTCCAAATCACACCCACGCAAAGAGCTGCTTTACATGGCTACCAATTGATGGCTTGCATACAATAACCTTCAAAATATGGGTGCTCATATGGGAAACAATTAAGTTTAATGGCACTAAAGTTTCGGAGGTGAAAGACTTGAACATGCTGCAAAACAAAGTTCATAAAAAAATATCAACAGGTTCTTTCTTTCCATTTGACCTGTGAAGCAAAATATCAAGCAATACCTCTAACTTGTCCTCCTTAGCCCTGTGGTTCTGAGGAAGAACCCGAAATTCCTTTGTCAATCGAACGCACTCACCGAGATTTTCAGGTGAAACAAAGTCGAGAGCAACTTTTATGCAAGACTGCAAGTAATCATGACAGACACCAATAAGAACCAGACATAAAATGAAGATTTTCAGAGGGGAATGAGAAATCAAACAGAACTGACAGGGGGTGCAAGGAAAAGATTATATAGAAGAAAGAAAAAAGCAACTGGTACTTGTCAGTTTTGTTAGAGGCCCATTTTTACCAGTGGCACGCTGATACAAGATGATTAATGTGTAGACAAGTTTTTGCAATCCGCATACAAGTAAAATATTTTAATTATTATTTCTAGTGCAATTTACTCTAGGGAAGGTAGCTAAGCAGGATATGAGTCACTGCTTATATACCAGGGAGTAGATATTTTCCCAAAAATATTCTTCAATCCCAGCAAGTGGGAGAAGCTAAAAGGATTTTTAGTGTAGTGTAAGAGGGCAGCAGGGGAGTTCAGATAGCTAAACTTACTGTTCAGCACAGTCAATCTAGAAAAATCTCTCATTGAAGTTGCAGGTTCAACCATCAATAAGGTATAAGGGCAAGCAGCCGGAAACTAACAGAGATTTAACAAGGCTAGACTCTTGTCTTAAACATACATTTCAATGCTATTTTGATAGCATCTATAGACAAGTAATTCAAATTTATGCGACTTTGAAATACTCGTTTTCCAACATATTTAGTGTGAAAATGATAAATCCTATTTGACACTTCACCCTTCCACAATCCCCAGGTAAAATGGTTATAACATATCGAAAGGAGCCTTTCAAAATTCATGTAGCATTGACATCAAATAATATTAAATCCAAGAATCAAGGTAGAAAGAAAATTAAATAATAAATAAGTCTACCATTCTGATCACTTAATCAACGTGTCTTTTTCCCTTAAATTACCATTGACTTTGGAGCTTTCCATAAAGGAGCATCAGAAGTTAGATTATTTGGCGTTGAGGNGTTGAGGTTCACAGAATGGAACACAACTTAGATGAAGTGAAAATTTAGAGAACATTTGTGAAGGCTATTGAAAAGAGCATAATCTGAAGTACCTTAAGATTTCTAACTTGATGAGGACAACCAGCCGGTATGAAGATAGCCTCTCCAAGTTTTTGCACAAAAGTCCAAGGTTCAACTCCTATATCAAACAAGTTAGTATCACTAACAACTTCTAAATAGGAAAGATATAATCCAGTCAAACTAAAGCATAACAAACCATATTCCTCCTTAAGCTTCGCTTTATGATACGAGGTCAAGTAGAAGCTCTGATCATGGATCGGGTGTACAACCTAATAACCCAAAAAAAATATGGTAGAATATAAGATGATGAATTTCAACAGCAAGACTTTGTTACCGAAAAGAAATAAATACTATAATGACTCCAAATCAGTTTGAAGAATACTTCTTCATGCAAACAGAATATCATACAAGTCTTCTCATCTCTATCAGTAACCACCAAAAGTTCCAAATTTTGACTAAAATACAAGCTACACTAGTGGCTCAACATAAGCTGACGGCATCATGTGAACACTTCACCAGTCTATAATATACACCACTCAAGTGGCATCTAAAAACAGAGGGAATCCGCAAATCTAAAGAAACTTCATTCATGCCAACACAAGTTAACTACTACTACAAGCTCGTTGATCTGGAAAATAAGACACGAGGGAAAATGAGACTTTTGGAAAACAAAGACCCACAGGAGTGAGGGAGACGGCTATGCTGAAATATATCTGGTAAGGAAATGAGAAGTTCAAGATATTGTTAGCGCATCTTTTCAAAGTTTCGGCTAACAGAGTAATTGGTCGCTGAGGCTGACTTAATGTCTAGCTGAAGCATTCGAATATTACATGGCGTATACTATAAAGACAATGAGGCCAAAGTTTTTTTACTAAAAGAAAATATACAGCTTGTTTGAAAAGATGAAAACAGAGCAAATTAAGGTTAGTGAGGACTGAGGACTGAACACGTTCTTTTACTGCAAAATCATACTTCTGAGTCCACAAGAAAGGAAGACCAGAAACTTTCCCCGGGGTAGCAAACAAACAGCCATAAAACAGGTAAACTGCTGCCGAGGACATTAGATTTATGGCAAACCACTCCCAGCAAAATAATCCTGACATCCAAACAACTGTATCTTTTCATGGGATCTAGGAAATGCTCTATATTAGTTTCGCAAAATCAATTGACAAGATGGCGAAAAAGTTAACTTCATGGATGTTCAATGTGCAGGCACAAAAAGCTCTAGAATAACTTCCAATGAAATGGCTTCTTTGCATGGAAAACTATAAACGTTCAGCGTGAAAAAAACTAAATCCTTTCAAAATATAAGAAGATAGATATCAGACCACAAAAATGCATCATCTTATGTCAGATATATTATTAAAAAATATTCTCTCTCTACATAATAATTCACCAACAGAGGCAATATTTCTGAGTACACAATAACAAAAGTAAGAAAAATATGCTGCAGGCTCCAAATATATTTGTCATCTATTCTATGAGACTAAGGGCACCCGTTTGGCATTTCTTTTGAAAGGTCAAAAGGAGCTTTTGAAACCCAAAAGCTGTTTTTCGACGCATTTGGCTAATTATATGAAAGTGCTTCTTCTAATTAGAAGAGTTTTTAGAGAAAGGTGGTCAAATGTCGCTTCCTCTAAAAACACTCCCGAAATGGAAAGCTCTTTTATAAATTAGTTTTCAAACAAAAATTAAGGTAATTTCCTCCAAAAACTCTTCTACATGAGGCAAAAGCAAAAGTCACGTCAAACTGGCCATAAATATAGAATATAAGAACAATATCAACGTACCAAAATCTATCTTATAATGTAATGAAGAGGAACAGGGATCAAATATCATCACAAACTGGGAAAGGAAGAAAAGCAGGAATCCACGGATTTACCAGAAATTCAAATGAGGGCGACACCATTTCATTTCTTTTAAATTGTAAAAGTGCAAAACACAATACACAACCAAAACACGTTCTCTATTGTTATAACTAACAGTTGGAGGGAAGAGGAGGGTGTGGAATGTATAGACGGATCTCCGGTCCTTTTCCTCTCTTCTCCTCTTCTTCTCATCTCATTTCTTATACTGTTATCTTCAATTAGTTCTTACTTCAGCAATTAATTTCAGTTCATTAATAAAATATATCAGCTGGATTATTGAATTCCAGCTCAATTCTACTTTTGTGCGAGTAAATTGTGAAGTTTGATAGCTGGTTTTGGCTGGAAATCTTGCAACCATTACAATTGATATCAGAGCAGCTACAATTCAAGATATGGATACTCGAGCTAAAGTAGTAGAAGAACACTTTAAAAAATTGGATAGAGAAGTTGAAGATCTGCGTGAAACTCTCCAAGGAGTAGGTAACAAAGTAGAGACCTCGGATTAAACATTGAATGCCTTGTGTAGCAAACATGACCGTATGGAATTAATGATAGGGGAGCTTGAATTCCAAGCACGAATCACTAGTAGCAATGATGGCCCAAATGATGGGGCAAAAGGGAGAACCTAAAGATAAATAGAAAATGAGTTCACCAGTTCAGATTTATAATGGTGAAAGATTGCTCACACCACGTCTGGGATCAGCATTGGGAAATAGTACCAATGGCGGTGATATGAGAGGAGTTAAGTTGCCTAAGATAAACTTCCTTATTTTAGTAGAGAATGGTTGAGGAAAGCTCGAAAATATTTTCAAATACATCAAATCCCTGATTAAGTGAGAATCAGTGTTGCTGAGATGTATTTGAAGCGGAGAGCACGTGTGTTGTTTCATGGCTTCATCAGTATCAACCCCAATGCTGGAATTTATTCTCTATGGAGCTATGCAAACGATTTGCAGAGGCTACATGCGAAGAAGCTATAGAAACCTTCAGTGAGATCAGGCAAAGAGGATCAATGGCTAAATATCAGGAACTCTTTGAGGATCTCAAATCTCGGGTTATGTTCGCTTCCACACCTCCCTGAGTCATAATATATTTCAGTATTCACTAGTGGATTGACGGGAGAAATTAAATCCATGGTTAAAATCATTAGACCAACCTCTGTCTCACAAGCATTTGAAGTGGCCCTCCCACATGAAAATACCATATTAGCTTTGAACAAATCCTCAAAAATTCCAACCAAAATCCCTTACCAACCCAAATGACCTAACCTATCCCAAAAACCCACTGAATTTATTCCTCAACAACTACCCCACAACAACACTAAACCAGGCCAAAAGACCCAAAACCACCCATTAAAATTCAAAACAATCACCCCCTTTTATATACAAACCAAAACGAGTTTGAGGTTGTGTTTTAGGTGTGATGAGAAGTACAACCCTGGTCACATGTAAAAATACGATGTTGAATTTTATACGGGTAGAAGAGGAAGATGAACTGGATACTGAGGAAGGGAGGAAATTCATGGAAAAGGGCTAGGACTTTGAAGATGAGGAGATCATGGAGATCTCCATCAATGCCTTGACTGGGAGCTTAAAACCGAAAACCATCAGAATACATGGGCAAGTGAAGAGGAGGAAGGTATATATTCTCATTGATAGTGGCAGCACTCACAACTTTATCGATGAAAAGCTAATTCAGGAACTGAAATGGCCAATGGAGATGAGCAATATTGCCATATGTAACCCACTTACTTGGACTTGCAAAGAATGGAATGTCAATTTCAGCTGAGTGTTGAGGTTAGGTGGGAGTGACATGCTGTTGGGAGTAAACTGGCTTGAGCCAATTCAACCCAGTTGTATTTTGCTTCAAACGGAGCAGCATTAAGTTTGCCTACAATGGGGAACAGGCGAAATTGAAGAGTGAAAACTTCAATGAGGAGTTTCTAATGATGGAAAGGGGTCAGAGCTAGATCAATGGTTTCACAGACAACCTTATGGAATTGTAGTCAAAATCCAGGCTATGAATGAGGATGAAGGGAACACTCTTCCAGCTGAAGTTCAAGTAATAATTGAGCAATATTCATAAGTTTTTGTAGAACCAAGAGGGATGCCAAATATAAAGGGAAGTTATATATTAGGTCAGGAGGTCAAATCAAATCCAAGTTGATACAGAATATTCATTCCTCCCAAAATGGAGGTCATTCAGGCGTCCAAGCCAGTGTGTACAGGGCTAAACAACATTTTTTCTGGCCAAAGATGCAAAGGCGATCAAGAAAGAGGTACTTAGTTGTGACACTTGCCAAAGATGCAAAGGCGAACATGTTCCTTACCCTGGCCTCTTGCAGTCATTACCTGAGCCACAATATTTTTGGAGCTACATGAGCATAGACTTCATTGAAGGGCTACCTTCGTCAAAAGGGAAGACTGTGATGCTGGTAGTAGCAGACAGGTTCACCAAATATGGGCACCACGTGGCCTTGTCTCATCCATTTTCTACAGTAACAGTGGCAAGGATCTTTATGGACAATATCTACAAACTTCATGGGATTCCTCAGAGTATAGTGCATAATGTCAGAAAGGGACTTTTCACTAGTGAATTTTGGCAAGAGTTGTCCAGATTAATGGGCACTAAACTTCACTTAAAGTCTGCCTACCACCAACAAACATATGGTCAAACTGAAAGGCTCAACCAATGCCTGGAGATGTACCTTAGATGCATGACATTTCGCCAACCCAAACAGTGGATTAACGGGTTATCCTTAGCCAAATGGTGGTGCAATACCACCTATCATACATCAATTAAGATGAGCCCTTTTGAAGCTTTATATGGTATTAAACCACCACAGTTGGCTTTAGGACCTTATCAACAAACTCGTGGCTGCAGTAGAAGAATTGATGCAGGAATGGCATCAAATGGACCAGATACTAACGGAACACTTAGCTCAGGCTAGAGCAAGAATGAAGTTTTATGCTGATCAAAACCGAACTGAGAGGGAATTTCAAGGAGGAGATTGGGTGTATTTGAAACTTCAACCTTATAGACAACAATCAGGGCAGAAGCAACCAAAAATTAGCTGCCAGGTACTATGGACCTTATCAGATCATCAGGAGAATTGGACAGGCAGCCTATGAACTCGACCTACCCAATACTTCTAAGAAACATCCTGTTTTCCATGTATCCTTGCTTAAGAAAAAAAATATATCAATTTGAGTGGCAATAAAATCACTTTGCCTGACATACATGGTATAAACATTAAATGACCAACTATTTTGAACTATTATCTGGGCCATTTAGATCATAAATCATTCATAGGTATTTTATGGATGAAAGAATATTCACTGGAATGGGGATGGACTGATGGTTGTTCAAGCATGGACGTAACATACAAAATCCGATCAGTAATCATGTCAAGTCTTGTCTATCTCTAAACCCCCCCAGTTAAATCTTATTTTGACTTGACATGAGCATTTAGATAGAATAAAAAAATGCAAGCTTTATATGCTCTTCCTTTCAATCCATCGATGGCATAAAGTCATGTGACTCTGAATTGGTAAGAAAGGGAATGTGAATCATTTCTGATGCGGACAGTTCAGAAAAAGAACGGCTGGAGAAAGAGTTCATCTTAGGAATGTAGACATTACTCGGGATATTCTGAAAAAGGTTCAGCATTGTTACGAAGGGAATAGCGAAATACATGCTTCCTCCCTATGATAGCATGTTGCACATTCCTCCCCCTGTGGCTCTTCATGAGCACAAGGATGTGAACCATACAATTAATTAATCATAGATATTGATGAATATCCAAGCTCCATGTACAAATAGCAACAGCAAAGACTCGATCTATGATGCATGGACACTTTTACAAGGAAAGCACATTCATGTCGACACGTGTCATATTGTGTCGGACTCCGACACTAATAGAACAGATGATCACTCGCTAAACCACCTGACATGTCCAATTGTTTCGTGTAATCTTTAAATTTCTAAAAAGACTCGAACCAAATGGTAGCATGTGCCATGTCCTACATTAAAAAGTGATAAATAAAGATGTAATATACAAATTTATAATTTTAAGAATTTAAACCACCGCGTCAGCGTCCGTGTCCATTCAACAAAAGACTCGAAAGAAAAGATAAGAAAGAGAATACTGTAAGTGAGGGGAGAAGTTATACCAAAGCTATCAAGTAAAAGGAGTAATGAAGAAGAAAACAGATAAAATTAGGAATAAAACTAACTTCAACCAGAACTATTCCAAAAAACCTTCATTGCCAGAAACATCAAGAAGCTCGTACTTTCTTTCAAATATGGCAATATGTTTTCTCCGACAAGTCAGTCTAGCATCATTATAACTTTGTCATACTCATAGAAGATTGGTCATACCTGCTCTACCGGACAACAATATATATGCCTGAATTCTTTATGGTGTTTTTTTAAATATTGCTCAAGCTTTGGGACATCTTGCCTCCGGAAAATGTCCCAAACTGCACCTCCCTCACCCATGTCTGGCACAGCTGATGAGAACTTAAAACAGGTACTTTTGCCAGCAGAAAACTGACTCTCCTCCTTTGAGGAATGCAGGTCAGAAGGAAAATCAATTTCTCCTACCCCACTGTCAATTTCCTCCAAATTTTTTATTTGTTGATCTTTCGAAGTAGTTGCACTTTGTGTTGACAAACTTTTTGACTTGATACACAGTTCATCACTTGATGTACTCCCTGTACCATATCTATTACCATGTATGCTATTTCGAGTTCCCATTGTTAAATCAACGTCATTTTGATTTTCCAATAGCAATCCAGAAGCTGCATTTGATTCCTTAGTGATGTCTTGAGGAAGGTTATTATCCTCATTCTTCATAGGCAATTGGTCAGTATCTTCCACTATGTTGTCAACGTTATTTAGCACGGTATCAACATTTCTAATCTGGTTACGAATAGGGTGAGAATGCTCAATTCCATCCTTATCTGCAACAAGACAACCCTCATCAGATGATGACACAGTTGCCCCAGCCTCTTTATGATCAGTACTAACAATACCAAAGAGTTCTTTATAGTCTTGGGCAGCATGATTTTTCTTCAATTTCTCAATTTTGGTAAGTTGATCTGCTGTAGGAGTCGGATCAGCAGTGTGCATTAATATATTCACCTGAATAAATTAAAAACTTCAAGAATTAAGAAGACAGTTTTTACCTATACAAGTTCAGTATAAATCAGAAGCAAAACAGATAATCACATAATCTCATATATCATCACAATGAGGCATATCTCATATGGACACTCGCAATTTTAACATAAAGCTGACAAATTGAGGCCTGTGGCTATTATTGCTTCTTGGGGCACCTCAAGTGGCGAAGTACACATGCCATTGGTTCAAAGACAGATCCAAGTTCTACTGAGTTAGATGGGGGGAATGTACCCAGGCCAGTAATCTCAAAGACTAGAATCTTAACTAGAGCAATTCTGATGGAAAGCAAATTAACAATAATTTTCATAACAGAAATACCATATCTTGAAATGGCTCATGTCAGGTTTTTTTTATCCGTAACTCAGGAAAAAAAAAAATATTTGCTAGTTCATTATTACGGGTAGTTCCTA
>CAIGRQ010275413.1:2001-16669 GCA_903798375.1 Fraxinus sp. D2006-0159
TTTTTTTTTTTTTTTTTTTTTTTCTGGAAATGGGAACATTGAAACATTCAAAATACTTTTAGCTACTGTGCCACGATACTGTACTCCATTCCTTTTTCATAATGAAGGGAGTAGATATTTATATTAATAGCATTAGCCTATCTCTCCTCGACTTATAGTGGGTGTTTGGTGGGGATTAAAACTAGATTTTTAGTAGATTGTGATAGAAGTTTTTGAAATGTGTGGTTGAAAAGCTGTAGGACCATGAAAGATGTGGTTAATATTGATTGTTTGACTTTAACTTAAATTAAAATCTGATTTTAATCCGTACCAAACAGCGCCATAATTTCTTTGCTCAGCAACATCTGCTGTTGTTGGGTCCTATTTTCTTGTTTGAGTGTTTCTTACTTTCTTTAATCTTTCAAAATATTTTGGTTTCACTTCATGTTTTCTAGTCGTATATCTGATTTTCAGAGTTCACCCTAACTTAGTGATTGTCGGGCTGGCCATGCATCGTCTTCTATTTCCGTTGCATGATTGTCCTTATTGCGTGTGGTTTTCATGCCCACGCCGACCATTATTTGGTTCTTCAGTGTAATGCATTTAGAGACAATTGCTCTGTTCTATGTGAAATGTTCAGTACACGAAATTGCTACTTTTCCATGTTGGTATTGAAAAGTCAAAAGTGATACTCCTAAAAATCCACTTTTATGCTTTGCATTGGTGGATGTACATGAAAGTGAAGGCCTCTCAAACTCATGGTGATTGCTTTCATGGTAGTCTTGTTATATTTAAATGCATTAAACTATGTTTTTTTTTTAAACAAAAATTGATCCTCTGCTGCTTCCAACTAGGGCTGCATACAAGGGATTTGCCGATACTATTAGATTACTTCTGTTTAGAGATGCCTGCCAAGGGAGACAAGATAAAGAAGGTATCTTAACTTGGGATGGAGCATTCTTAAATAATTTGGAATCAAGTTCTCTTTGCATAGTATAACTACATAGTCAAGAAGTCCCATACGTGGAAGAGAAATAATTTGCAATGGTTGAAGTATGTTTAAGCTTTATTTCATTTTCAAACATAAATTTTATTATGTTTATACTTATAATTTTCTAGGTGTTTAGATTTTTGCTAAGGCATGGGGACAATCTTATTCATCATTCAAAATTCCTATTTTTGGTAGAACAACGTTAAAGAGTTTTGGGCATGTACAAATGCAATTTTCACTTTTTAGTGTCTTTTATTAATAATATTAACCTGGCTACATAAATAACTGAAGAAATTACCTGACTTGATTTTTATGTTTTTCCCAAGCTATCTTACACTATCTTTTTTATGACGAACAATCAAGTTTCACCATTCCTGGCTGTTCTTTCCATTGTCTCCCTCTCATTTTGATTGATGGAATGAGAAGTCTTTGGTTGGGGTTGAGTGGTTGGCAGAGCAACTGAAAGAAATTGATGAGGGAATGTCCACTCTAACAACTGTTATTGAAGTATGAACAAAACAATTTTTTCGGCCTCAGAAAGTTATAAATGGATGAATAATTATGCATTCAATTGAACTGATTTATCTACACGCAAGTGTGGTTTTGGGAATGTAATAGTTCCTACCACATTGGAAGAAAGTTTGTGGCAGTGAAGATAATTGAAGATTGGAAGTGTTGTTTCCAAACTTGACACTGTTACTTGCTCATTAAGTGTACCTTTTTGGATTGACTTGTAGGGCATGTTTGGCTCTCCTTAATGTTACTTTTCTGACTTGCTTTCGAGAAAAGTAAGTTTTATTTGTGAATAAAGTAACTTTAAAAATCATGTATTGGCAAAATTAATAATCTTTTAAGTTTAACTTCCTTTTAAGAAAAGCCACACATGCTCATTTATTCAACAATCTTAGTACCACGGTAGAGAATTTGACAACCGGTAATTGGATAGAGAGGTAAAGAGCATATAATCAGGCACTGCAACGGCCAGAGCTGCTGCACTATTTTGCTAGTTTTGATTGTATCTTTCTGGTCAGGCTGTACACCTTTGCATTGGGCTGCATTGAGAGGAAATGTGGAGGCGTGCACTGTACTTGTACATGCTGGCACAAAGCAGGAATTGATGGTAAAAGATAAAGCAGGATTCACACCTGTAAAGCTTGCTTCTGATAAAGGTCATCAGCATGTTGCACAATTCCTTGTATGTAACTTCAGTGGTAATTCTTATCAAAGTAGTTCTGTATTAATGTTAGCTTTAGCAATATATATTTGCATTTACCTTTCAGAATTGTAAGTTAGACATTGTTAGGTACTATGATCTATAACAAAATGATGTGCACGAGATGTTTGACACCATATGTTGTTTTGCCACGACTTGTTTGATTTGATAGGCAATTGTAGAATATTTGTTAAAGTTCTAGCTCTTACCAACGATGTACCATTCATTTTGTTTTCAAGGAGGGTGGGGAGTTCATAGGGTATAGTCATGGATGTCAGTGAAGCAAGAGGGAGATGTTAGGCTTGTGCAGGTTTTGATGGATGACAAGAGCAAGTGCTGTTGTCAAAAATGCAAGTGGCAATATATAAGATGTGTCATTGATTACTTTGCTACGTTCATGTTACTATACTTGTGCCTGCTATTTCTATTTTTCGAGAGAGTTGATAAGAGAGGGAATGGCCATGCTGTGAGTGGCCAAGTGCTTGACTTTGCTAGCTGAAACTTTCTTTCACGTGCATTTTGTCCCTGTGAATTTTGCACGAAAGACCTTACAGAGTATAAAGGGTTTGTCGACCCAAGTAGCAGCCCCTTTAGCAGCTATGATGTCATTTGAATCAGATAAACTTTCTGTTCTCCATATAATATCATTTTGATAAAAGATTTGTTTGTCCTCCAAGACATGCAATTTAGTACTCCACCACGTTATTTATATTTTTCATTTTTAATGTCCGTCCTTACAGTTTGCATTCTACGAGGATGCCTTTCCTTCTGTGTTTTCTATTTTTGTTTGTCGTTACCCTTTGCAATTCAAAATTCTGCTAGGATGCCCTCTGTTACAAATTGAAACTCGCATTTTAAATTTAACTTGGATTCCTTCCTTCCGTGATTGTAGTTTCTGTTTGTCTTCTTTCCATCTTCTCAGCAACAAAACTTTCTTGCCACTTAATTCAAAAATAGTCTATATTTTCCACAAGGTAACTCCTTTTTTGGGTGCATAACATTGAATGATTTAATCTGATGTAGTCCAGTGCATGCCGTGCTCAGACAAAGAATAAGGAAGACAGAGTTTGCATTGGAAAAGGCAGGATGATTGGTTATGCCCCAATTCTCTTCAGTCTGGTGGTTATTAATATCGTTCTCTTCATTAGCTCAGTTCTTTTTGGTTGGTAAAGCTATATCTTGATTTTTATTTTATTAGTGGGTGAGGTAGATTATCTTTCTAATTATTTTTCCATTCTTGTGCTAGCTCCTAGTCTTACAAAGGTTACAGCTGTTGTTGGACTATGGGGATGGACGGCTGTTTCTTTAGCAGTGGGTGCCTTAATCATGTTGGTGCGCTGCAGTAGGTAGACTTTATCTATCAATGATACATTAATTAACGGCAGCCACATGTGTTTACTTGATTTATTCTTCTTCTGGATTCTACAATACCAGATAGATATACGTATTTCATTGATACTTGAGCACACAATACTGCAGTCTTAACTGTAACTCTCTGATTGTGGCATGCAATATTGGTATACAACAATATTCATGTATGCTTTTGTGATTTTTAACTGCTATTTAACATGCATTACTTCTGGAGACATGAGGAGCTATAACATTTTCCTATCAAACGAATTTAATTTTGGCTACTTGAGCTCGTGGCATCTTGTTTCCACATTTACGATTCTAAATGGCTATAGCTATATATCATTGAGAAATATATTTTCTCGACTATTTTGTAACATAGTTTATGAACATATGGTGGTAGTGTTGCTTGTTGCTCATTTGGCATGTTCCTTAGGAAGAAAAACGGGGGAAATAGATTTAAATAATATGGGGTTCCAGGAAAACATTTTTAAGAAAAGGGGGGTGTTTTTCCTCACCTACCTGAAATCCCTTGTGTTTAGCGATATCTTTCTGCAATTATATGTTGTCTTGGACAAAAAAGCAACAGAAAATATAGTTTCAGTTTTTATTTTTTGTCTTCAAGTTGGATCCTTATTGTTATTGGTCTTTTAGTTGGTGATGATTCTCGCATTCTGCTGCAGTAAAGATCCTGGTTATATGAAGAAAGGGGTGGATAGCCATTCTGATGTGGAGGTACCTGATCTCTTGTATAATAGTTGGTCTCTCAATTTGTCCAAGCGACCATGGTACTGGATCAAATTGTTTTAATGTAACGCAGGATCCTTTATTGAACACTGGTTTGAATAGTAACCCCATTTGGACGGGAAACTGGTCTCAATTGTGCCCTACATGCAAGGTTTGTTTGCAAAGTTGTCATTTTGATATCAAATAACTAAGAAATGTATGATTGCAACTGGTTGCTTTCTCTGATGCATTTGGGGCTTGAGTGCTCTTTTAAACCTTTTGTTTTCTTATGTTGCTTGTATTGTAGATAATAAGACCTGTTCGCTCCAAGCACTGTCCGACATGTAAACGCTGTGTGGAACAGTTTGACCACCATTGCCCCTGGATCTCAAACTGTGTGGGGAAGGTAAGTACTAAGAATTCATACGATTTTTACTCAGTGACTAAGGCCATGCTGATCAACTCTTACACGTAGACAACTGATGAATATATAGAGTTGCCAGATCATCTTTGCTGGTATAGTTTTTGTTGAAGTGCCTCTTCATCTTCGTATGTTAAGAGATGACAGTGCCAGATGCATTCAGGAATTATCTATTATTTATAGTTTACGTGATACCCTACGAAAATTTTGTGTAGGCTTTGAATTTGAATTGATTACTTGGGATTTCTATTTATCCTCAATCTCATTCCGTACTCTTTTGTCCCAGCATAATATGGTGCTAGAATCAAATTGCCCTTGGTCCTTTTATGATCCTTGAATTTATTCACTTTTCCATATCACATTCAATCTGGTCTTGCTTTTTTCAGTGTTCCAGTGACTTGCCTTGTGCAAATTGCTGTGACCTGGTATTCTTTATTATTGTGACCCGCTCAAAGTAAAATCTAGCCCCTGTTTGAGCCCCATTTTTTATGTTAAAATGAATTTTGTAATAGTGAGTTTTTGGAGAATGTATGGTTAAAAAGTAAGGAAAAATTTTGGATTTATGTGCAAATTATTTTATTGGTAAAATGTGTGGTTGAAAATGAGTATGGAAAAAAATGAATTATTGGATAATGAAGATCAAACAGGGGCCTAGTAAATATGTGCGCCCTCTAGCAGAAAACCATGATTTTATACAAAAACATTCTGTCATTGTGACCTGTCCTGTATAGAATTCTAGTTGATAGTTTCGTATGAAATAAATGCTGAAGAATTTATTTGGAAAATGGGCGTCTCTTTCCTAGTGCTAGTGGGTGCCCAAGAATTATGCCATTGATGATGAATGCTCGTAATTCTTAACCAAACAATCAACAATTTGTATGAAAACTGAGAAGAAAAGAGAGGCACGCATTAAAAAAATTCTTAGAATCGACTATAATCATGTGCAATGTCTCAAATTAAAAAAGAATAGTACATTCTTACATAAACCTTAAAGTTAATAGCAAAAGATAAGCCCCTGTTTGACAACCATTGTTTCAAAAATCTTTAATTCCCATACTAATTTTCAACCACAAATTACACAATAAAATATTTTGCACGTAAATCCAAAATTTTTCCATACTTTTTAACCACACATGTTCCAAAAAATCACTATTCAAAACTCCATTTTGTTCAAATAATGACCATCAAATAAGGGCTAGGTTTCATAGTCATAGAGGCCTAGGGATAGAATCGCAGTGATGATAAGTCAACAAATTCATCCATATCAGCATCATTACGAGGATCTGTTAAGGATGTATCAGCATGTATTATCCCTCTATCCCCGTCCGCATCACTGGCAATGTCCTCCCCTTTCCTCTCTTCCCAAATCCCAAAGCACATAAAGAAGCCCAACGTTGAAACCCAAAAGCCCACCTTGTTCACTTAAACCCCTTTTTTTTTCCAAGTAGGTAAAAACAGGGAAAAGCCATACCTATAAGTAGATAAAGATGCCCATGCCCAACATTACATGTCCAAAAAATGTACTCCTATAACTTGAGCCCAGTTTTTCTTCCAGGGTCATAAAATAACCAAAACCCTAAAGGAAATAAATAAACCTAACTTCAGAAAAAATGAAAAATCCACAATCCAAGCCTTGAAAATTGAGATGTGAACCTCATAAACCTCTAGATGCAATGAGTCTAGTTGGATGCCTCATATTCAAGAGGTATAAGCTTTGAAGAACCAAGTGCGTGCCTCACCTTTAGACGGGCCTCAAGGCGTATGCCACTCGTGCCTTTTAAACAATGGTTGTGCCGGGTTATTGTCAATTAACATTGATGGACAACATATAAAGTACTATGTTTGTTTCCCATTTAAATGGGCTATCACTTGTGCTGTGTTTGATCAATTTTTACTTTTTGCTTTTCCTTTCTTGAAGCTGGCATTCAAACACCTTTGATCATGTTATAGAATATTAACACTTACTAAAATCTATGTCCTTCTCGATGGCGTCAAGTGGTTTGAATATGCTGCATGACATTATGAGTTTTTGAATTTGCAGCCTAACTTGGTGCTATTTGCTTGTTCCCCACTGAGAATTCTTACTGGTTTACCATTTTTTTCCCTTTTCTCCCACATTTTTATTTCTTATTAACTTCGTTGTTTATTGTCATCGTGAATATTGCAGAGGAATAAACGGGACTTTTTTGTTTTTCTCTGCTTGGGGACATCAACGGCATTTATTGGTGGGATTGTTGCTGTTCAAAGTATGTCAGAGGAGCTAAACTTCTATTTACTGTTAGTTGTAAATGTTACTCCCAAACCTTTCATAAGATTGGAAGTTGTGTAATATGGCAGGAATTTGGACATCTGTACCAGCATTGGCAAGGGAAGAAACATGGCTTCATCACACTGTTTTTAATTATCCTGGGATTATTTCTTTCCTGGTCATGGATACAGCTATCTTTATTGCTGCTGCAACGTTATTGACGGTTCAAGCATCCCAGGTAAGGAATATGCCTTTTTTTTCTTCATTTCATTTCTCTTTCCAATCACAATTGAAGAGTTGACATTTGATTATTTGCTTCAAGGTTTAGGCACGTTCATGTTTGTCTGTTTCAGAGTGCTCACTGTAGTTGATTATTGTTTCTCAATTTTGTCAGATTGCTTTTACTTGATTTTATTCAGTTCATGAGGTCATAATTAATTATATGAACCAGTGAAAATTGTTTGAGTAGATAATATACTTGTAGTTTTAATCATTAATGATTTCTACTCTTTGAGGTCATTTTATCAGGTTCAATGAACTGCATCCATAAAATATGAGTGCATTTTGATATTGACTTATTAAGAAAGGGAAAGGAGTAAAGGAAGAAAAGCTTTTAGATGCTCAATTTGTTTGAGTATGCTCCACTTGCTTGATTTGATTTGAATTTTTTTTTCCCCTAGTGCTGAAATTTTGTATCCCCGTAGTGGTATCATTCTTGCTCTCAGTTAAAGTACAGGAAGCACTGTGCAAGATATTTTAATGGACCTTGCTACATGTAGATCAAGCTTTATATAATGAGTTATATAATGTCACGTCGCTATATCATGTGTTAGTTTAAAACACAGTCAATCTTTTCATCCAATCTTTTCCTTCCATATCATTTTATGTAATTCCTTATGTATCATTTTTATGTACAAGTCGCATAATCCTATTTTAATTGCAGAGATTTCTAGGCTTGGCATTTAGCCATATGTTTATGTTTGTCTGCGTGGATAATATTGCTGCCTATCTAGCCATTTTACAAAGCTTAAATTGGCGTGGTCCTTGGTATGTCAGCCTATAGTTGGGAGTTGGGAACTCTGACATTTGTTACCACAAGGGCCTACTTCCTTTGTGAACGTCTAAATTTACTTGGCCATGTTTTACAAAGTGTAAATTGGTGGGGTCCTTGGTATGTCAGCCAATAGTTGGGAACTCTTTTGACATTTTTTATCACAAGGGCCTACTTCCTTTGTGAAGGTCTAAATTTACTTATAATCTTATTTATGGGTCAAAGTTAGAAATAAATTACTAATTTTGACATTTAAGGTTAAGAGTTACTTTCAAAGGTATTGACCTTTTTTAATCTAGACTAAGAAATAAGTTACATATCTAAACATAATTGGAATAAAGAGTTGAAGTGACTTTCACTTATTTTATACTTAGCCAAACATGCTTGCCAATGTGCCACGTCTTGTAATGGATCCCTCCCCTCCCTCCCTCCCTTTAAATTTCCTTCCTGTCTTTGCTGCTCGGTGAATATCATTCTCTTTGGTTCGAAACACACTCGAGTAGTCTTCTTTGACTTGTACATACAAATGTACCGCTATAGTACATTGCCTAGGGAGCATGGTTACACTTGACTTTTTAAATTGCAGATTGCTCGGAACATCACCACAAATGAATTGGCAAATGCTATACGTTATGGATATCTTCGTGGTCCAGATGGGAGGTTCCGCAACCCATATAATCATGGGTGCTGGAAAAATTGCTCGGATTTCTTCATAAATGGTTACACAGATGATGACGAGATTGCTTGGCCTCCTTTGCAACAGGTTGCCAGGTAGTACATACATATTCTTGCAAGGCATTGTAGAATCCTTCGTGTTTGGGAACATGATTACACACAGATATACCCTGTAATAAATAATGTATGTTTAGATTTGTTATTGTACGTAATAGAAATGGAATCTTCATCTCTACGAGTATTCTCTTGTTAATATAGATGTGTTCTCCCACATTTTTCCCACGTATCGAGTGCTGTAGTTTTTTCTATGTTTGACTTGAACTCTGTATTTGAATCCGATATTGGAAATGCAGCGGGAAGTTCTTGCTCGACTGGTGTATAATTGACTTGTATTTTGGTAAATTATAGCGGGAATACGTATTTTGAATTTCGCAAGAAACTAAAACACTGTTTGTCTTTCTTTTTTCGTTTTTTTTATAAAACTTATTTTCAGAAACACATTCTTACAATAAAATATTTTACAAGTGAACCTAAATTTTTTTCCTGCTTTTTAAAAGAATCACTATTTTTAAATTTATTTTCCTAAAAGTTATTTTAAATGGGGCTAAATTATTAGAGTTTACTTTTGGCTGTTTGTATTCATTGCATGACCGTGACGCCAAGAGAGCAAGTCTTCATAAAAATTAAGTTTAACCAACCTTGACAAAATTAATTTGGGATACAAAATGCTACACGTACATTAAGTGCCAGGGGGACGTCCCCCCACCCCCACCCCCACCCCATGGGGGGATAGTCCCCCAGTTAAGTCACACCGGTCGTGTATGTGCAACATAACTTTTTGAAATATAAACCAATACTAATCTTAATTTGACAAGGGTTTCCGTTTAATCACGGGTTGATAATACGTCACCCATGTGCTATATATATAGACCGACGGGTTGTATGGAACAAAAGAAACTTTAGATGACTTGTATTTTTCTATGATTAACTGATGTTACTTTCATATTTTTAACATATTATAATTAATATTGCACTTTTTTGATCAAAGATGAGACATTTTGAACTAGATTGCGGTAAAACAAGAATATATTGTTCAATTTTGTGAACAATGTTCTCATTTTTTTCATACTCGGGCACAATTTTGTTGAAAATATTGCATTTTTTTACATGGGATTTGGTGAAGTTTTTCCACACTGCAACCTCAAAGTTCAACGGAGCTAGTTGTGAAAGACTTCATGATTGGACAGCAAAGGGGACCAATAATTTCTTATTTTCTACTAGCTTAAAAGGTAACCACCAAGATCTTTCAATCAATTTTTATATTCCGATTATTGATGAAAGAGATATTCTGATGTATAATTCAACAACCCGTGAAGAAAAACGAGAGAGAGAGAGAGAGAGAGAGAGAGAGAGAGAGAGAGAGAGAGTGGCGTTAGAAGTATATGTTGGACTTATAAATGTTAAGGAATTTCCTCGATTATAGGACTGGAATTTGGAAAAAAAAGTTCTGCTTTGTCCATACCATTGAAAAGGTCGAGCTCTCTCTCTCTCTCTCTCAAAGTCACACACACACACACACACAGAGCATGCACAAAACTTAAATTTGGATTGGGAAACCTTGTAGTTCGTAGGATTGGACTGTCGGCCTTACAAATTAACTTGCTAGTTCTTTTTCTTGCAGGATTCTCCACTGGGCTTATGGAGATCTCAAACTTCAGTTGCTTGACAGAATTGGTAATATGCTGCAAATTCTAACCATCGTCTTCTTTATCGTCTTATTTTCCCCTTTATATTGGGTCGTTCAAAGTGGAGAAAAAGAATTTTAGTTGACATTAAATTTATCAGTATAGAGCTTAAATTGTTTTTGTTGCTTCTAGTTATTAAAATGGAACGAACTTAAAAGTTTCGTGTATGAATTTTTACACAAGGAGTGTTATCCATTTAGTAAGCAACAAGAACAAACTAAAATTTGGGGTCCATCACATAAATAATTTTTAGCGCTCCATTCGGTTTGAGCATTTATGTGTCCAAGATTTTGAAATTATACACAGCAATTTGTTGTCAGCAGATTGATCAATATTATCTCCATTTACAGGGAATGGATGATCATGGTTTCATCCACCAATGGCCTGTAAACTCACTTGATGACCCGAGCAGGGGGTCTATGGCTGCTGCATTTGGTAATCAAGAGTTGCATCAGTCTTTCTCTCAGTCGATGTTCAACTATAAACGGACACTAGAATCGAAAACCGACCCTTGGAATTATTGCAAATTTGATCAAATATCAAATCCACCTATGTCCAACAATCTTCATTTGGTCAATTCAAATTACACTAACCAAATAGGGATTGTGAAGCCCAAGGAGGAGACATGGTCTACTAGTATTCCTACTTTTCCCTCTGATTCTGTCATTTCCCAACCTTCAATCAGGGCTCAAAATTATGCGTCGACGGCTTCTCAAGGAGCTAAGAGAATTTGCACGAATGAGCGGCTGACTCAACCACAAGATCATATTATGGCTGAGAGGAAGAGAAGAGAAAAGCTCAGCCAAAGGTTCATAGCTTTGTCTGCTTTGGTTCCTGGATTGAAAAAGGTACTAGTTTTTTTTCTTAATATAGATAGTACATCAGCCAATGATTAACAAAGCTCGAAATCACCAGTACATGTGTATCAGAATATAAATTTTTTTACTTGATAATCGGCTTATCACTTTCAATCATCAAATCTCAAAGTTGTTTCATCTGTCATTGCGTATTCAATCTCACGCTCCATCGTTGTCCCCAGTGGTGGTCCTAATATTCCTATTATACGAAGGATTTTATAGATTTAGGCTGGTTTTGTGTTTGTGAGAAGCGTTGAAATACCATGTACAATTTTTCTTCGTTAAACCTGTAGAGAAAAGTGGACATAACCATAGCTTATTGCCATGCTAATGTGCATTTATCATTGCTTTACAAACCAGATGGACAAGGCTTCTGTTCTTGGAGATGCCATTAAGTACTTGAAACAACTCCAAGACCAGGTGAAGACCCTTGAGGAGCAAACTAGGAAGAAATCCATGGAATCTGTAATTTATGTCAAGAAATATGAACTTTGTGCTGATAGTGAAAGTTCTTCATCAGACGAGAACTTTTCCAGCGGCCCTACTGATGAGCCGCTGCCGGAAATTGAAGCAAGATTTTCTGATAAAGAAGTCCTTATTCGAGTTCATTGTGAAAGAAAGAAAGGAATACTGGATAAGATTGTTTCAGAAATTGAGAAACTCAATCTTTCAGTTGTTAATAGCAGTGCCATGGCTTTTGGAGATTCTGCTATTGACATAACTATTATTGCTCAGGTACTTTCACGTTTAGCCTGTACTTTGCATGCAATTGTGCACAATAACCCTTGTAATATTCGGTCATGTCTAGTAATGTGTACCAATCATGCACTCGAGGTACTTGAATAACAGAACCAAGTAGGCTCTCAGTAGTAGTCAGTTACATGAATTATTTTTTGCCACTCAGTTCTCTTCATTGCTACATCTCTAGGAAGATCCAAAGTAATTAGATCTTTATCTATGTTGATGCTTCATCTGATTTTCACTCGAGAACTCATTTTTAATCTTATTCAGATGGATGAAGAATTCACCACTTCGTTAAAGGATTTCGTGAAGAAGCTACGTGCAGCATTCAAAATCTTCATGTGAAATAGAGATCCTCAACCAGTTCAAACACAGAAGTGCCTTCCTTCTACCTAAACCTGCCATAAAAATTAAAGCCTATAATTATGAGAATAATCTTTGTTTTGCTGTTTTCCTGGCTATCAAATCCTGTAACTCCATTTTAAACCATTTTCCCTTTGATGTTTGCCGTGAGGTTCATTTTGAAGGAGGTTTTTTTCTATCATTTTTTTTCATGGTGGACTACTACTTGCCATGTTCTCATCCTCCTGGTGTAAAGAAATTGACCTCATAGGTTGTTTAGGCCTTTTTTGGGAGGTTGAAGAATTCAACCAAACCTAAGGAAAAGGGTTTTTCTTTTGGTGAATGGATGGGACAGGAATTTGTAGCAGAAGGGTTATCTGTTTACTGTTTTAGAGGCCTTATAAGAAAAATTTCTTAGGCTTCTTTTCTTTGTAATAATGTCATCTTGTCTGTAAGAACATTGTTGACAATAATAAATGCATTATGTTTACGATATTTATGGTGGTTGAATTTCTTGATCTGTTATTTAGAGTGTGCTAGACTCATAAAAAAAAAAACTAATAATAGTAAAGGGACAAAGTTATTGTGGGTACAAATCTTCATTTGGTTTGAAAATCAAATGTTATTTTCTCAATTTCTCGAATTGCTTATTTCGAGTAAAATGTAGATTACAAGATGTGTCATGTGTATTGTGTTGATTCGTTATCAGCGGAAGTACTCTCTTTAATTTTCTTGGTAGTTTTCTTCTTTGAATGAGTTCAATTCTTCACTTTCTTTATTGCATGAGGACGAACAATTTCAACTCACCATTGAACTAGAAATGGAACCGGCTCTTTTCATTTGGAGTTATAGGTTATATTTCATGATTGTTTAATCCTAAAAATAAGAAGAAGAAAAAAATCCACTTTTAAGTAACTTCTACTGAGGCTCAGCTAAACGTACTCTAAATTTCGATTTTTTTTTGGTATTTATTTGTCAATTCTAGCAAGGTCTTTTTTTCCTCAACTCTCAACTACTTAAGTTGACCCAAACCAAATAATGTGGAATATTAGGAAATAATATTGGAGTGAACGCAGGTTTGAGGGCAAATCTTACAGATTGTGCCACCTAATCTAAGATATACATTACTATCAATTCATATAATTTTTGTCCCTANTTTTGGAATTTATTTGTCAATTCTAATAAGGTCTTTTTTTCCTCAACTCTCAACTACTTAAGTTGAACCAAACCAAATAATGTGGAATATTAGGAAATAATATTGGAGTGAACGCAGGTTTGAGGGCAAATCTTACAGATTGTGCCACCTAATCTAAGATATACATTACTATCAATTCATATAATTTTTGTCCCTACCAAAGATTGTTATCTTATCATGTCTAGTTAAAGCCTATAGGAGTCACTTTCTATAATTTAATGAATTTTTTTATTGCTTGATTAACTTCAATAATGCACTATAAAAAACTAATGATGTAGTTGAAAAGTATATTCCTTTGAACTGTCAAAATATATAATGTCTCTCTCAATAAACATGTATTTGTCGCTCTAAATTCTTGAGTTTCCTCCATGATTATCGAGTATTAAAATGTTCATTTCATCATGGACTAATTGAATATGTATAATAAAAATTGGATTTGTGATTAAAGATTAACATGTTCTCTTAAGTCCAGACTGGCACTTTGAGAGACCCCAAGTCCAAGATTGGCATAAATTGGCACTTGGGTGCCAATTTTAAGAGATGGGGAGGGGTAATTGGCACTGACAAGGGGCAGACGCAGATCATAAAAGTTAAGAGAGCACAATCAAACTTGCAAAGGCGTTGGGAGAAATTTTACACTCGAAAACTTATGTCCAAAAAAATCATACACCATGCAATTTTGCATCCGAAAATTTAAATGGGATATAACTTTTTCGGATGTAAAATTTCGAAAATTTTTGATGTTATATTCCATATAAAATTTTCTAATAAAAATGATGAAAATTACAGTTGAGAAGTTTGTATCGCAAAAATAGTAAATGTTAAAGAAATAATTGATTTTTTTTTTTTTGAAAAAAATACGAGTTTAACGTTTTTCTTTAAGATTCACGTTTAACGTATTTTTAACTATTTTCGATATCTATTTGGACTATTGATATGTCCATAATGTGGTTCTCGAAATAAGTTTTGAGATGACATAAACAATTTATGGATTCAATTAGCGTACAATTGTCAGAGAATTTTTAACATTATCATGTTATCGAAATTCAAATTTATTGTGATTTTGCCCCTGTTTGTTGGAAATTAAAATCAAATTTTTAATAAATTTTGATAAAAGTTAAAAAATTTATGAAT
>CAIGRQ010275432.1:0-12743 GCA_903798375.1 Fraxinus sp. D2006-0159
ACTTAATAGTATTCAACTTTGGAATTCATACATATTTTAGCTAAGAATCTAATAAATTTCTAGTTTTTGTTATGCTTCACAACCGAGGCCCTAGATGAAGTATACGTGGCATCCCACGTGGAGCTTAATAAAGGATGAAGGCTTATGGCCTACAACCAATGTCATCAAAAGTAAAATGAAGTTCATGTTTAAGCAGAAGCTCACTTTGGAAACCCATTATCGAAGTGAAGTGGAGAAAAGAAGAGAAAAGTTATGTTCCAAAGCTCTCATTTGCCGAAGCCTTTCCCACCAAAGTCCTTTATACAAAAACGGCAGCAATGATGATGCTCAATCCGGAGCTCACATTTGAGATGATGCCCACATCCTTCAAAAGATCTTCTATAGATAAAATGTTATTCAAATGATTGATTTGACTTTTCTAATGAAATATATGTCAAATCTTGTCAATTTAGGTTGCAGGTTGGCTACCTTTATAAGTGTATTAATATGCGCCATAGGCTAGTGAAGTTAGATTGATGCCTATAATAGGACCCTATAGCTAAATAGATGAATCCATGTGCTTCTTCATCCAATAGGCACCACTTTATTTGTAACACTATAAATACTTCCTTTTGTATCATTAGAAGACTAACACAACTATATATACTTGAGGCTATATTTCATCTTCTCTCTTGCTCTATCATTCTTAGATTGTTTGAGTTGAATGTTTAGCCACCTGTTTTTTTATTATTCTTTATTATACAATCTCGTTCATATATATTGCTAGCATCCAAACATTTTTGTTTTGTTTTGTAGAGCTCCTCCCACGCCCAAATCAAAACATTCTATTGACTGGTGACATGTCCAAGCGTGTTGGAATTAACTTGCGTGGACGCGAGTATGCTCGATATTTGTTATCCACGCGTGCGTGCAAAAAATGAGGTCAATAGTTTTTATTCAGATGTGCCTAAATAGAAAGATGACTGAAATTGTATTTTCTTTATAAAGTTCTTTTTAAAAAGCAGAAAAAAGCCCAAAGATGTCGGCAGAACATACTGGAAGAAGTCATCAAATGGACACTTAGACACAACCAAACATGCGCTAAAACTTAGAACTACACAACGGCCGTATATGTATTTTTAGTCTTTTTTTTTTTACCTTTTACTTTTTTTATTTGTTTATTCATACCTCACAATTTTATTATCTATAGTATTACCAAACATAGAAAAAGAATAACCTCTTATCTCGGGATAACTGATAATATTACCTTCCGACTTCTTTAAAATCAAAGAGTTAACAAAAGTCTATGCAGTCAACTATTTCGGAAGAAAACCCATTTAGCATTGATTACTTAATAGTATTCAACTTTGAAATTCATACATAATTTTAGCTAAAAATCTAATAAGCTTCTAGTTTTTGTTAAGCCTCACAACCGAGACTCTAGATGAACCATACGTGGCAACCCACGTGGAGCTTAATAAAGGATGAAACCCTGTGGCCTACCGCCAATGTCATCAATGCTTTACAAAAGGAAGGTAAAATGAAGCTCATGTTTAAGTAGAAGCTCTATTGACCGAAGCTCACTTGGAAGCCCATTACCGTAGTGAAGTGAAGAAAAGAGAAGAAAAGTTTCGTTCCAAAGCTCTCATTTGCCAAAGCCCTCCCGCCAAAACACTTCATACAAATGTGGTAGCTACAGTGATGCTCAATACGGAGCTCACATTTGAAATGGTGCCCACCTCCTTCAAAAGATCTCCTATTGATAAAATTTTATTCAAATGATTGATTTCACCTTTCTAATGAAGATTTGCCAAATTTTGTTAGTTTAGGTTGTAGGGTGACTACCTTCGTAAGTGCATTAAATATGCCATAGACTAGTGAAGTTATATTGATGCCTATAATAGGACCCTTTAGCTATATAAATGAAACAACGTGCTTCTTCGTCCAATAGACACCATTTCAGGTGTGTTTGATGGATATTATTGAGGAAATAATTTATTTTAAATAGTTATATGATGTGAAATATGTGGTTAAAAATTAGGAAACGTTATTGATGTGATGAAAAATATTATTTTATATTTTATTGAAGAATGTGTGGTTGAAAATGAGTTTTGAAAAAATATATTTTTAAAGAATGTGGGTCAAACAGGGCTTCATTTGTAACACTATAAATACTCTCTCTTGTATTATTAGAGGACTAATGCAACTATATATACTTGAGGCTATATTTCATCTTCTCTCTTGCTCTATCATTCTTAGATTGTTTGAGTTGAATGTTTAGCCACATGTTTTTTTATTATTCTTTATTATACAATCTCGTTCATATATATCGCTAGCATCCAAACATTTTTGTTTTGCTTTGTAAAGTTCCTCTCACGCTCAAATTGAAACATCCTATTGGCCGGTGACATGTCCAAGAGTGTTGGAATTAACTTGCGTGGACTCGAGTATGCTTGATATCTGTTATCCACGTGTGCATGCAAAAAACGAGGTCAACAATTTTTATTCAGATGTCTGGGTAGAAAGATGATTGAAATTGTATCTTCTTTATAAACTTCTTTTAAAAAAGCAGAAACAAGCCCAAAGAAGTCAGGCAGAACATACTGGAAGAAGTCATCAAACGGACACTTAGATACAGTCAAACATGCGCTAAAACTTAGAACCACACAACGGTCGTATGTGTTGAAAATTCTCAGTTATATTATGGCCAGCAGCTCCAATCCACCTCCTAAACTAATAGCCACAAAAGATCATGACAAGTGAAAATCACCCACACCACGCACACTTTCTCACACCAAATTCTCCACGCAAGTGCAACAGAAATCCACCCACTATGTACAAACGCTCTAAAATTTCGGCACTGACTGTTGAAAGTTGAGAAAAGAGATGGGGCAGAAAGAAGAAGAGAGGAAAGACGGTGGGGTTGTGGTGGTGAAACCAAAACCCAGAAAAGGTATCGTTTCCAAGGCCGTGGACTGGTTGGAATGGGCTTTTGTGAAGCTTATGCATGATCCCACAAAGCCCCTTCATTATCTTTCTGGTAATTTTGCTCCAGTTGATGAAACTCCTCCACTACAGGACCTCCCTGTCATAGGGCACCTCCCGGTGAGTCCAATTATGATCTCGATGTTTGTGTTAAGGATTGAATGTATATTTCTCGATCAATTTTATGGAAATCATACATTTTTTCGGCACGTTTCTTAAAACTTATTTGGGTTCTGAATTTTAGCTTCTATAGTATATGAAAAAAATAGAGAAAGGAGTATATGAAAGAATTTTGTTTTATTTTCATCACGAGGTACAAGTTTTCTTTATTGAACCAAGAAATGGTTTACTTACATAGAAGACATTATATTTTAGTAATCATTTAAGAAATGCAATCTTATTTTGTCTAGTCTTGTCAAGCTTTTGGAGAAATACCTTTAATGTTTACACCCAAGGAATGAATAATCTTTTGGTATATCAAGCTAGGTTGTGAGATAAATACTTAGCACTTAGCAGATTATCAAATGTATTTCTAAGTTATGTGGAATTAGGCTTAGCTTGTCGGTATTGTACTTAAGTGTAGCATATATGAGTAAGGTGGTCTCATTTCCATCTTTCAATTGATTTTGTTATCATCCCCATTTGTGGTGCTTTAGTTGCGTGTTTTGGCTGCATCAATCTAATTTAGCGAAAACTCTGTCCATCACAGGAGTGTCTGAATGGTGAGTTTGTGAGGGTCGGTCCTAACCCAAAGTTTGCACCAGTTGCTGGATGTCATTGGTAATTCTTTAGAGCCTCACTTGGTCTTCTCTTATAATTCATCTCATTCATATTTCTAATTTTTGTAGTGGAGTTCTCAGTTCTTGTGATTTGATAGCCAAATTTGTCTAATCTTCTTTGTTTGTTCTCTTTGCAGGTTTGATGGAGATGGGTGCGTGCTTTTTCTTGCTCATTCATTTATTTTGATGCATAATCAATTAACTTTAACTTTCACTGAGGGAAATGCCTACCTCTCCTCCATTCCTACCCTTCAATCATCACTTTTGTTGGAATCTTGACACTAGATACTGTTTTTCACATTTCTGAACTCTACTTGAAAGAGGTATCTCTTCTTGGCAGGAATAATAAATCAACCATAAAGCATACAATTTATAGCGATTGGACCTCGTTTGCATAAAACATCTGATTGCTTTCCTATCTATCACAATTTATATAAAAAAAATATAGTGGATTGATATTATTAAAGAATCTCTACCCCATGTTTTTCTCATGGAATACACTGCCTCAAGCATCTGGGACAGTATTGCCTTTAAGTGATATCATTTATTTACGTGTTAAATTTAGCCTATGACAGATGATACTTTGATTTAGTGATGAATAAGTTTTTGTTCTAATCCAATTTAAAGATTAGAGCCCATATTTTCATCTTTTCAATCAAGCATTAATCTTAAGAATATAGCTTCTCATCAAAAGCGCATAAATTTGAATCTCATAAAACACTGGAATTTTTTTGTTGTTTCCCAAAACCAGAGAATTGTTTGCTCAAACTTCAAGAACTATATCTTATTGCCAAGTATTAATAATTACATCCTCCAAATTCACATGCCTTTCGAGCTCCATATCAAGTTGGTTGAAAGTGAACTGAAAAATCTGTTTTCATCTTTATTTTGTCTTTCCATTGTTGGGCCTGTTAAAAATAGGTTTTCAAAAATTCACCATCTTTTTTCTTTGTCTTATATAATGAGATAAGTTCTTACGTAATTTCAATTAGTTTTGTTTCTGCTTTGAAATTCATTCTTGCGTGTGTTTCTAGTTCTGTTTATTTTATTTCTTTCAGTAAAGCATTTATACTATGCCCTTGTTCGAGCCCCATTTTTTTCAAATAACTCATTTTTTTTCAAAACTCATCTTCATCCACGCATTTTTCAATAAAATAATTTTACACGTAAATCGAGAACTTTTTATTACTTTTTAACCACACTTTCTCCCAAAAAAAATCACTATTCAAAAACACATTTTTCCCCAAATTGGCTCAAACAAGGGCTATATTCTGTTATTTTCTGTTACACCTTTTGGTAATTTTGACTTAAAAATTCATTGGAGTTTGAACTAATCCAGCATCGTGATATGTACTGGAGTTAAAAATGTGTTTGGAAATGATGTGCAGAATGATTCATGGAATGCGTATAAAAGATGGCAAAGCAACATATGTTTCTCGCTATGTGAGGACATCACACATTAAACAAGAAGAGTTTTATGAAGGGGCTAAGTTTATGAAGGTATGGACTGGAAATAGCATATATATCATCGCTGACTTTGTTTTTTCCTGGTCTATCTCCCTCCAGCAACTTTTCGAATGGTGATTATTAGAGATTCTTCAATTGAGTGTAACCTTTTCTGTTTTTGTTCAAGTATAACTTTTTAACCGAATTGCTCTGGTTGGCATATATGATCTGTGAAGCTGTACCTTCTATGGAACAACCCTTATTTACCTCTCTAGAGCATGTCAGAACAGTAGTATCATGGTTTGATTCAATGTCCTTTCCTCTAACGCTTGTGGTAATCTCAAGTGAGTGTAATAAAAAATATTAAAAGTGTCTTATTGTTGATTTATTGATTAAGTACTAGTGCACGAGTTAAAAGATTTGATTTCATGGACGCAACAAAGCATTTTAAATAGTGTTCAACCTCAAGACCATTTGGTATCATGTGAGGAAAGAATCCTTGATTAGTTGACTTAGTATAATGGGACTTGTTTCTTTCCACCTATGAACAAGAACTTTTCAATGCCTTTACATAAAATATAAGTTAAGCAGCTATGAGCCTGTGGATTTACTGAAGTTAGACCTTAGTAACACCAGTCGACCCTTGATTAGGAAAACTTAAAATGGTAACACATGCTGAAAATTGACTGCAACTGAGTAGCCTTTATTTTTGACACACGAGATTGGACAAGTTTTAAATTAACCATCTTTTGATGGTTCTCTTTCTTTACATTTTCATGTAGGCAAATAGGTTTGTACCTCATGAATACAATAATCTATCAGTTTTACATTTTCTTGGTTCATTATTTTGTTTGTGTCACTTGCAGATTGGAGATCTGAAAGGGATGTTTGGATTAGTAATGGTAAACATGCAAATGCTTAGAGCAAAACTGAAAGTGTTGGATATGTCTTACGGGCATGGTACAGGTAGGTCAGTTGTGTAAGCTTTCCCACCGTAAACTAAGCCTCAGTCTGGTGAAATTTCTAAATCATTTTTAAACGTTCCGACTTCATTTTCAACAACACATTCCAATGGACCCACAAGTATTATCCACTTATCATTTTTATGTATTTAGAAATTAAACAGTTTATAAATTCTTCCAAAACAGAGGCTAAATTTGCATCTTAGATCCTGCTTTCACTACCCCCACCCACTGTTGACTTGTGGTCAATAGAAATGGTTGGAAAATTTATTTATACTTTTATAAGTAAATACATGTCCACTGGATGTGTTACAGAGAGGTACTCACTACATTCCAAATGACATTTGGTTTGGCATCTATAAATATATACTTTTCTTTTCATTTTTAACTCGTAATGATATAAATTTTTGAACAATATTACTTGTACATTATGTAGTTACGTAATAGTTTACATATAGATGAGGTGTCAAAAAGAGTGATGATTTATTTTTATTTTTTTATTTGGTTGAAGAAATTCTGTCCAATCAAATATCACATCATGTGCATATAAATCATTATTTAAACCATTATGTTCGTGTAGCACAACCATATTTTTGTTTGCCAACTGCTGACGTGTAGATGATTACAATCTTCTTCCAGCTAATATTGCTCTAATATATCACCACGGAAAGCTTTTGGCACTCAGCGAAGCAGATAAACCATGTAAGCTAGCTTTCTTATTTTATCTTTATATTAAAAATTATATGTTTTCTATAAAATCAAATTTCATTGTTATCCAACTGTTTTGCGGGATTCTACCCTTGGATCATTGACCTATTTTCAATTTTGCATCCCTTCTCAAGCCTGAAATGTTAATTTACTTCATGGATGGTGCTTTGTGTTGATATCTTGGATAGTCTTCCCAGAGAAAATTCTCAAACTATAAATTTGTTTATTACTTGCATTTTGAATTTGAAGAGAGCACAAAGATAAGAGGACTTCCGCTTTTTTTATATAAATATTTTCATTTTATTGCACAGATGCAATAAAAGTTCTGGAAGATGGAGACCTGCAAACTGTTGGCATGCTGGACTATGACAAAAGACTGACACATTCCTTTACTGCTCATCCCAAGGTTGACCCATTCACCGGTAAGAGAAATATTCACAAGAATTCGACAAACAATTATCTATAAATATTCAGTTCATTTATCTATATTTATTGATAATAAACCTCTAGTGTCGTTTGCTTTGACCCTGCCAAGAAATGTTTTGGTCCATGTCCTTAAGGTGCATCCTTGCATGGCTGCAATAACAGCCTCATTTGATTTCATCTGGCCACAGATGGCTTCACTTGTAACTATAAAATTGCATTTGAAGTGCATCCAATCTTGAGTTTGAAGAGTGGAAGTTATAGATTTCCCTTTCTTCTGTTTGTAAATAATGCAGCTTAGCTTATGAAAACTTTGCATGCAGGGGAAATGTTTACCTTTGGCTATTCACAAATGCCACCATATATCACATACAGGGTTATATCAAAGGATGGGCTGATGCAAGATCCAGTGCCAATTACAGTATCCGACCCCATCATGATGCATGATTTTGCCATTACTGAAAACTATGCAATTTTTATGGATCTCCCTTTATATTTCAAGCCAAAGGTAAGGGGATTTCACAAGAATGTCAATTCTTAGTTATAGTATCTGTTCCAATTAGTTCGAAAGAACACATGCTGTAGGATCCTTGGTTCCATTAAGTGAACTTTATTAGCTTGTCATCACATGGTTTCCGAGATAAAAAGGGTTGTGCTGATCTCTCTATTTTATTTTCACTTATTTAAGAAAGCCATTGATTTTGTCATTGTATCATACTAAACTAATATAAAAATGTTCAACACTTCATGCAAAAGGGATAGATAAACTTAATTTAATCTACTATTTCTGATCTTATTCAATATCCTTGACAATAGATTCCCTTTCTTCTGTTTGTAAATGATGCAGCTTAGCTTATGAAAACTTTGCATGCAGGGGAAATGTTTACCTTTGGCTATTCACAAATGTCACCATATATCACATACAGGGTTATATCAAAGGATGGGCTGATGCAAGATCCAGTGCAAATTACAGTATCCGACCCCATCATGATGCATGATTTTGCCATTACTGAAAACTATGCAATTTTTATGGATCTCCCTTTATATATCAAGCCAAAGGTAAGGTGATTTCACAAGAATGTCAATTCTTAGTTATAGTATCTGTTCCAATTAGTTTGAAAGGACACATGCTGTAGGATCCTTGGTTCCATTAAGTGAACTTTATTAGCTTGTCATCACGTGGTTTCTGAGATAAAAAAGGATGTCGTGATCTCTCTATTTTATTTTCACTTATTTAAGAAAGCCATTGATTTTGTCTTTGTATCATACTAAACTAATCTAAAAATGTTCCAACACTTCATGCAAAAGGGATAGATAAATTTAATTTAATCTACTATTTCAGAATACATTCTTCCAAAATAATATGGCTCAAACACACCCTTAGTTTAAATGATGAGTCACTTAATTGATAATACAAGGTTCGTTGAGAGATTTGATATTTGCAACTCAAATAAGTGTGATTCGGTTTTGTTTCTTCTTTTGTTGCCTAATCTCTGTTTGAGTTCTCTAGTTCTAGGAAATAGTGATTTTACTTTCCCTTTATTGCAGTATTGCTCTAACTAAGAAAATAATGTTACTGCTTACATATAAAAAGGAAAGATGCAGGATTTTAAGTATTCTAAAACCACTCATCAATTTTAATACTCATGGAACTTTTATTTAATAACGGTAATGTTTGGTAAATCTTTTTCAAGCTTATAAGCTGATCAAAAATAATTTTTATCCACATGTTGCATAGGACCGACAACTTTTATCCATGTATTCCATAGGACCCATAGCTTGTAATCTACAAAAAGCTTTACCGAACATACACTAATATGCTTCAGATAACTATGAACTTGAAAGTAGTATCTTGTTAACTCTATTTCAATCTTCTCATCTCCTGTAGTTTCCTAATTGATTCGGAGTTTTCCAAAATCTGGAGTATTAAAATCTTTAAAATATTCTTCTAAGCTAAATGATGATATGACATATTTGGATAGAAGTCAATCATAAAATTTGATTATTCATAGCATCTTATTTTCAGGAAATGGTGAAGGGAAAGAAGTTCATATTTACTTTTGACGCCACTAAAAGAGCTCGTTTTGGTATCCTTCCTCGATATGCTAAGAATGAGCTGCTAATCAGATGGTTTGAGCTTCCAAATTGCTTCATATTCCACAATGGTGAGCAACTGATTCATATATACCATAGAGTTGAAAATAAAATGCTCTCTATGTTTTCCGCTTCAAGGTTTCGTGTCCTACAAAATTTTGTATGTGAGTGATCTATAATAAATTCACATGGAGGTAAAGTGAGAGAACAAAATTAGTTGCATGCTGGGCATTAAAGACCAAATCTACAACAAATTAGTTTCAATTATGCACGTAGATTGATTTTCAAGTTGCTTACAACTCTACATGTGGTTGATGGTAACTTTCCTTATACATTGATAAAGGCACTAACCCCCACCCCCCTGCCACACCACCACCACCACCACCACCAAAAAATGAAAAAGAAAAACACAAGTAAAATAAAGAAGTTTGTGTGTGAGCGAGGGATACAGCTTTTAGCCATGTACCCTTTGGAACCCATCAAGTATTGGAACTTCTAATGTTCATCAGATTCTTCATATCACCAGAGTCTTGTGTTGTTTAGACATTTCCAGTTCTGAAAGATGTTTATTTTTGCCTTGAATTGTTTATTAGCAAATGCTTGGGAGGAAGGAGATGAAGTTGTCCTTATTACTTGTCGTCTTGAGAATCCAGATCTTGACATGGTTAATGGCGGTGTTAAAGAAAAGCTCGAGAACTTCGCAAATGAACTGTATGAAATTCAAAGACTCTCTCTCTCTCTCTCTCTCTGGGGGAAGATCTATTCTGATTTTAGTTGTTTGTCAGATACGAGATGAGGTTCAACCTGAAAAATGGGCTTGCTTCACAGAAAAAATTATCCACTTCTGCTGTAGATTTTCCGAGGGTGAATGAAAGTTACACTGGAAGGTAAATAAATCTAATCAATTTTGTGAAATTCAGCAATTTTTGGATCTAATTAGTGATGCATTGCCATTTTTTGTTCAGTTGCATCCACTCTTCGGATTTTTATTGATTAACACTTGTCATCTTTATTTATTTTCAAAGTCATTGCCCATCTTTATTTTCTATGTTTTATTGTGGCTGTTAAATAGTTCACATGCTTTTATCAGTATAATCACAAATTTTTTTTTTTATTCAGGAAACAACAATATGTGTATGGAACGATATTGGATAGTATTGCTAAGGTAACTGGGATTATCAAATTTGATTTACATGCAGAACCAGAGATTGGAAAAGCAAAGCTTGAAGTTGGCGGAAATGTTAAAGGTATCTTTTATTTGGGACCTGGAAGATTTGGTTCAGAAGCCATCTTTGTTCCCCGGCAGCCTGGTATGACTTCTGAAGAAGATGATGGCTACTTGATTTTCTTTGTACATGATGAGAGCTCCGGGTACTTTTCTGCCTTGGATATATTTTTCAAAATTCTACTAAGTAATTTTTAGTATTGATTTTTGTTAAGTTCACAAGTCATCAGTGTGGAAAACTCATGGACACGTCAATGGAAAGTTCTCTAATAGCAGCATAATATATACCTACAAGCTATTTAAGATTATTTGTCAGGTCATAACCCAGATTAACATTATTTAGATGAACTTTATTAAAATAAGTTTTGGCAATAAAATGTTTGGAAGTTGTTTTGGGATTAATCTGGAAGATCGGAACAAATTTTATTTTTTTTTCAATAATTATATAGTAAGGTTTGAATCTGGTGTTTATATGGAAATTACTTTGTTTCTTCATTTTATTTGTTCTCAAAATGAAAAGGCGTCCCACAAAAATGTTAGGCTATTTTGTGATTCAACACTTGAAAACTTTCTTAATTTTATTAGACGGATTGAACTGCTCGTTTGAGCTTGTTCAACTGTGACACATTTAGATTTGACATTCCATCTTAAAAGGTTAACATGATTAAGAGGAGTAACCCAAATCTTTATCTGTTGGCTATTGTTTTCATGTTTAGCAAATGTGGGAGTTACCCTTAAACACTGCTCTAATGTAATAAGATAGATGATCAAAATTACTATAGCTGCACGCATATTCTTTTTTTCTTTGTATTATTTTCTACATGGATAAAGGTTAAAAAGTGATGCAACGTGTGACTTGAATTAAACTGATTTACATATCGTTTGTGTTGCCTCTACATGAAGAAAGTCAGCAGTTAATGTGATTGATGCGAAAACAATGTCACCCGATCCTGTTGCTATCGTTGAATTGCCCAAGAGAGTTCCATACGGATTTCATGCTTTCTTCGTGACTGAGGTTAGTTTATCTTTTTGTTTCTTCTTGGCTTCATTTCATATTTTCTTTTGGTTAATATAAGATTAGAACCAGTTTCTCATAAAACTTCGCGAAACTTTGTATAAAGATGGTCTGAAGTAGAAAGAAATTTTTATTCATCTTCTTTAGGATTAAGAAGATGAACTAATTCTTGCAATCTATCTTAAAGGCGATGAACTAATTGAAAGAGTCTCTTCAGATGTAATGGTTCATAAAACATGAATGGCCCAGGATTTTAATCTTCTTTTTGTTTGCGCCACATGATTTTAAAATTTATTTTCTTTTTTGTACTTAAAAAATTAGATCTTAGGCCATGTGTATAATTCATTGTCAAGACGAATATTTTATGATCCAACATCCACAATTTTTGAAGTCCAACTCGCAAATTCGCATTTGTTTACTTTTTGCTAGTTTTCATTTTCTATTACGCTTTCCCTTTGGTGTTCATTATCTGAGTTGATGCTGGTTTGTGCAGGAACAACTTCAAGAACAGGCAAAGCTTTGATTATAGTAGAAGGGTGTAATGATCACAAGTGATTACAATAGATGAATAAACGATTTGTGTGATATATAGTATCAGTTGTACCCTCATTTATACCCTCTGCATGTGTAATGTACCTTATGTTATATATTGTTCAAAACTTATTGGAATGAAATAAAAATAAAAATAAAAATAAAATAAAATTAATAGACTCATGCGGTCGCATGGGCTTACTCCATGCGACCGCATGGAGTAAGACATGCAGGGACATTTTTTCCCTGCATTGGGCCGTGCGGTCGCTTGGCCCAATGGCCCATGCAACCGCATGACAATTAATTCCGGTCGTTGGAAGTCGTTTTTTACCGTTTAGGGTTCAAACTTGGTGGCTTTTGGAGGGTTTTTTGTACCATTTCGTATAGCACAGTTTGTAGGCTATAAATAAGTGGTTTGTGATCAACAAAAAACATTAAGAAAACATACAAAAATCTATAGCCCCATTTTAAAAAAGAATTTTCATTCCAAGTTTTCATTTTTCTTCCTCATATTCAAAGTTCTTGAGTGTTCTTGAATTTTAAAGGATTTTGCCTGCTTGTTTGAACATTAATATTTTCAAGGCTTATTTTAAATC
>CAIGRQ010275446.1:531-10819 GCA_903798375.1 Fraxinus sp. D2006-0159
TTTTTTTTTTTTTTTTTTTTTTTTTAAACGGCGTGCATTGCATGCGTAAAAGGATGTGAGCATTTACAGCATGACTTTATATAGTATGCACATGTACATCGTAAAAAGTAAAATTTGTTGTAGTGGTTACATCATCGCTTGAGGAAGTCTAAATAATATGATACTTTGTTCTAGGTAGAGGATTGTTGAAAGTTATATACGCAAGTTCCACACCAATCAAGCATGAAGATGGTCTTGAATTTTATGTGAGAATTTCATTATTTCTCCTAATATGTTAACTTCTTTAGGTATGACTCCAAATTCATACATATAAGAAATACATTTATTAAAAGTATTAAGAAAGATAATTATGTGAAGTATTTTGTCTATTATTATCTAATCACAATTTAAAAGTCGTCCATGGTTTTCGTTGTCCATAGTATCATTATTCATTAATCTCTAATAATTAACAAAATTATATAATTGTGACAGTTGATTTTAAAAGTACAAGTCTTTTCTTTTATCGTATCCTTATTATGGTGTTGCCTATTGGCTATGGAGTCCCCATCTTTGTAGTCAAATTCTTTCTATTTGTCTATCCACTTTGTCTGTCCTTTTTTTTTTTTTAAATCTTTTTTTGTTTGGTGGTGTTCCTTTCAAAATGTTAGGTAAAGTAGTGGTCTTCTGCCTGTTAGTATTCTCCACCTATTTTAGGGATGGTAAATATATTCCAGCCCCCACTATATCCCGATCCGTCCAGCCTCTTGAATATCCTCAACAAGCGGGGTACGGGGAGGATTGTCATGACATTTCCCACCCACCCTGTTGTCATTGTTGTCATTCCTGAACTGTTTGAATGCACCATATTATTTATTTATTTTTACATATTTGAGCTATCTAAGCTAGGCAACTTGGAAGAGTTGACATTACAATCTCCATACTGTTGAAAGTGCCAACACTACCTTATCTTCAATATTTCTTTCTAAACGGATGGATCTTAATGGACTGATCATTGGAATAAGATTAGAATTCCCAACAAATATGTTCCCTTTGGCACATGATAATCAATTATTTCTACTGAACATTTATACACACAGAAGGGAAAAAAAAAAGGTGCAGGTATCAAGATTAAAGAGGTATATATTGTCGTCTGAACTTTTTGGAGGGGTGACTAGTAAGACAAAGCGTTGTCTTCATGAACAAACACTTTGTTATTCAAGTCGATATGAAAACTGAGTATTTAGCCCGAAGAAAAGATTTGTGGATAAATTAGCGTGTTAAGCCCCAATTTGTCGAAGGCAAGGTATGGTCCTGTTAAATTCTTACGAAAATTGGACAAAATCGAGTAGTAATATGAATTTATAGTTGAGACTAACCTCGCTAGTCCAATTTGAGTTGTTGCTCACAAGGACAGGACCAAAGCGAGTAGTAATAAGAGTTTTGCACATGAAAGTTACCCCTATGGTCCAATTCGATTCATACCAGGTCCGATCTAATTAGTTGTATAAAGGACGGAGTTGGGATTGTAGAGGTAAGGGGACAAAGTCACAAAATTTTAATTGTGGGGGTAAATTGAAAATTATAAGGATTTTTTTTATTTTTATTTTGAAAATCTTGGAATTTAAATTTAGAGCCCGTTTCTGCCCCATTTTCTTGCTAAAATGCATTTTAGAATGGTGATTTGACAAATAATGTATAGTTAAAAAATAAGGAAATGTATGAAATTTGCATATGATATTATTTTATTGAAAAATGTGATTGAAAATAAAAGAGAGAGAAATGTATTTTATAAATCTACCACGGTTATATGTATTAATAAAGTTTTTGTGGGGTGCAACTTAAAATCTTGATAAAAATATAAATCAAAGCCAATAATTATTTTTAACTACGCATTGCATTAGACACGCAACTTTTCAACATTATATTTCACCAATTTTTATCAAAATCCACTAAAAAAAACTGATTTTAACTATCTCATGGAGGGAAAAGCCAAAATGTAGTTGTCTTGTTCGCTGTCTCGACTTATTCCATTCTCTCCTCAATACCGTCCCACACAGATAGAAAGAGTGCAGAGCCCTGGTCTGACATGTAGGTCTGCTAACGTAAAGCGAGGAGTTGAGCCTGAACTGGCGAACTGAAATCAATTTCGGAACCATACTTCCTACAGCTAAGATGTGTGGGGCAAAATGTAAGTTCTTGTGTAATTTTTTTTTCCGATGCTCTCTGTTACATACCGCAATACTGTTAATTATTATCGATTATGCAACATGTATATAATATGTTAAATAATAGTATTCATATAAATCGTATATATTGACATATGGTAAATTTAATTGATAGATTTCAATATTACGTATAATTTTTCATTTTAAGATCCAGAGCAAAATTAAATTTTAACTGGAAGCAAAGTTAATTGGTCAATGCAATATGATTATGACCCATTTCAAGTAGTTCCGAAAATAATGCCACACCTACCATGGTTTTGAGCACTCTCATTAAGCTTGAAAACCTTTAAAACTACTTTAAATCTTAGTTTTTACCTTATATGATGAGTCTATCAATTATAAAAAAGGAAATAATAATAATAATAATATTATTATTATTATTAGCCGAAGACATTTAGGAATCGATATCACTTGCATTCCATATTATAAAAGTTAAACTGATGTATATTGTGTAGAAAGTTGAAACATAATGCCAATGTTTTATAGAGCATATCATTATTATTACTATTACTATTATTAGCCTTTACTAAGGGTGGCAAATTAACCAGAACCAACCGAACTGAATTAGAACCGGTCAGTTCGATGCTACTTAAATTTTAAATGGTTATGGTCCTAAAGTCAAGAGCCGGTTTTAAACCCAAAGTTTTAATGCTAATTGTGTTTACTTATTAATTTGGTGAATGATTTTTATTGAAAATTTTTGGTATGAAGATCGATTTGTTTTTTATTTTAGATATGAGTATTACCATTTTGTGATAAAATATTTTACATATTGTTTGAGCCCCATTTTTTTTTTGGGCAAAATGCATTTTGAATAGGGTTTTGTTAGATAATGTGAGAAGATAACATGTTTGACTAAAATTAAAATTACTTTAATTATTTTTAAATAATTTTTGAATTCTGAATCTATTTGAATTTTATTTTTTGTTATTGTACAAGTAAATGGTGTTGGGAAAATACTTTATCGTCATAATAATCATTTATGTTGGATCATCAAGAATTTTTTCTGGTTGAACCATATAGATTGTTTTTCTAGTTTGAAAATAATTTTTTTTCTAGTTGCACCATATAAATTGTTTCATCAATGTCACCTTGAAAAACGATGTCTTAACATCCACCTGATATAACTCGAGATCGAAATGCGTTACCAATGCCATATTAATCCTAAAAGAGTTGTTTGAAAAAACCAGTGAGAAAGTCTCTTTATAATGGAAGCCTTCTTTCTGTGTAAAACCCTTTGCGACAAGACGAGCCTTATACATCTCTACATCACCCTTCGAATCCCTCTTGGTCTTAAATATCCATTTGCAACCAATGGGTTTCGCACTTTCAGGCAATGGAACAAGGTCCCACATGTCGTTGTCCTTCATGGACTTTATCTCTTCATTCATGGCATCGAGCCACTTTTGAGAGTTAGAATTTTCCATGGCTTGACCGAAGTTGATTTGATCATTTTCTACCAGTCCAATGTCAATTTCATGTTCTTGGAAAAATACTATGTAATCATCCGAAACTGCACTTCTCCTCTGTGTAGTAGATCTTTTTAATGATATTGGTTCTTGAGGCTGTAGAGTTTGTTCTTCTGGAACAAGTTGTTGACCTTCAGAGAGCGATATAACATTGTCTTGATTAGGAATTACTTCTTGAACAATATCAGGGATAGAAACCTAATCATGATCATTGTCAATGATAATTAGAGGAATTTCAGTGTATTCATGCTCAGAGACAGTTTGTAACCCTTTCTCCCTTCGCAAACTCAGCATCTTCAAAGAACCAGGCATTTTTCGTCTCAAAAATTCCCTTAATTGTAGGATCGTAAAACTTGTAACCCTTGGACCTTTCAGAATATCCAATTAAATAATCACTGATAGTCGTTGCATCCGGTTTCTTTTCATTTGGCCTATACGGCCTTGCCTTATCTGGACATCTCCAAATGTGTACGTGTTTCAAACTAGGCATTTTGCCCATCCAAAGCTCAAAAGGGATTTTATCAGTGACTTTAGTTGGAACTATGTTGAGTATATATGCTGCGGTCTTATATCCATTTGCAACTAATGAGTTTCACACCTTCAGGCAATGGAACGAGATCCTACACGTCGTTTTCCTTTATGACTTTATCTCTTCATTCATAACATCGAGCCACTTTTGAGAGTAAAAAATTTTCATCGCTTGACGGAAGTTAATTAGATCATCTTCCACCACTCCAACGTCAACTTCATGTTCTTGGAGAAACACGATGTAATCATCAGAAATTGCAATTCTCCTCTCTCTAGTGGATCTTCTTAATGACATTGGTTCTTGAGGCCGTAGAGTTTGTTCTTCTGGAACAAGTTGTTGACCTTCAGAGGGAAATACAACAACATTGTCTTGATCCGGAGTTGCTTCTTGAACAATGTCATGGATAGAAACTTGATCCTAATCATTGTCAATAATAATTGGAGGAATTTCAACGTATTCCTCCTTAAAGACAAAGTATGTAGTCCTTTCTCTTCTCGCAAACTCAGCATCCTCAAAGAACCGAACATTTCTTATCTCGAAAATTACCTTAGTTGTGGGATCATAAAACTTGTAACCCCTGATCTTTCAGAATATCTAATAAAATAGCAACTGATAGTCCTTGCATCCCATTTGGCCCATAAGGCCTTGCTTGATTGGACATCCCCAAATGTGCATGTACTTCAAACTTGGCATCTTGCCCATCTAAAGCTCATAAGGGATTTTATCGGTGGCCTTAGTTGGAACTCTATTGCGTATATATGCTGCGGTATTTAATGCTTCACCCAGAGTGATTCCGACAAAGTAGAATGAGTAATCATATTCCTCATCATGTCCTTAAACGTTCTATTCTTCTTTCAACAACACCATTCATAGTGGGCGAACCCGGTATAAGAATCCAACTATAATCTCAAGAATATATTTGGGTGGATAGTGTAATTAAAATCAAATTTTAGTTAAATACTAAATTAGAGTCCAACTCTAGTTTTAAATTAAATTAACATTTTAATTTAGGATAAAACTCCTAAATAAAATAAAACTCAATTTAGGGTCAAAATTCAGGTCTTGTTTGATACGGATTAAAATCAGATTTTAATTTAAGTCAAAGTCAATCAATCAATATTAACCACATTTTTTATGGGTCACATAGTTTTTCAACTATACATTTCAAAAATTTCAATCACAATCTACTAAAAATCTAATTTTAACGAAAATATTGAAAGTCGTCAATTTTAAATAAAATTTTAAACATGTCAAAATTGAAATTTTAGGGTCAACCCCATTTAAAATCTAATTTAAAACCCCTTTTAAATTTAAATTCAAAATCATTTTAAAAATTACGATTTGACCCATGCTTTTAAAATTATAAATAGGTCCTTCAATTAACGTAATTGCACGATAGATCCTCCATTTAAAAATTGCAAATTCCACCTTTTATCATAATTGCAGATGAGGGCCTACAATTTCAGAAATTGCATAAGAGGCCCCCGTCTCCACCTCTCACCTGATTCGAAACTGAAACCTTAAAAAGTTCAACCTCTTTTCTTGGCGGCATCGATTGCGGCGGTTCTATGGTATCCCGCCTCCCGCAGCAACTCGAACGAGTTACTGCTCGAGCTGCAACGTAGTGGCGATACTGTCGCTACGATTCCAACAACAGCGTTTGCTATAACTGGGCGACAGGCACCGTTGTCGAGCGTAGCGGCGCCTGCTATCATTGCAGATCGTGTAGTATCGAGCCACTACACCGCCATCGCTCACGGTGGTGCGCGCCACCACGACGACGGCCGCCTCCATCTTTTCTTTTTCTTTTTTTAATTGCTAGAAACAAGAAACAACAATCAACTTTTGATTGTTGAAACATGCAAAACAATTTCTAATAAACACAAAGTAGGCTCTGATACCACTATTGAGAATTTACTTAACATGCACAACATAAAATAAATATTTTTTCACTTCTCACCAAGGATATGCTTTATGTTTAGCTATAAACTTTGATATGAATTATACCTCTGATAAATTCCACAAGTTCATTTGTTTTTCTTGAACTCGAATGATCACGATCTACAATTCATGTTGTCCAAATGTCTAGCCTCCAACGATAATCCACACAGAGAACAAGAATGATGACTATGATTTTCTTTTCTTATACTAGTAAGAATAATTGATTTTTTCCTTATAGTTTTCAAACCCTAGCAGCCTGTTAATATAAGTCCAAGCGAGCTTGACCCGTCTCTTAAACTTAACCCGATCCAATATTTAATTAATCAAATTAATTAAATATGGCCAATGAATTAATTAATCCAGTTAAATAATTCGAGGCCTATTAGTAAGCAACTCAATTAATTAATTGTCCAACACTTACTAATTAATTAATTGGTGAATCTCATCCTTCTAGTTCTCTTTTTGTGTGTGATCCATTAGGCTCACAATCACGATACCTAACGAAGTGAATTATTATTTTGATCTAATCAAAATCGATAAATTAAAACACTCATTTAATTTATTACTAATTTACATTCGTCGTCCCATATTGACATCTAGTAATGTATCGGACAATACACGTGACATGAAATGTCTGTGGTGTGACAAAACCAAACTTGTTCGTTTACCGTAAGACTATAATTCTTTTGTCAATATGATCTGATCAATTACGAGATATGGAAAACTCAATTATTGATCATATCTTTCATCATACTCTTAAGTTATTGTAAGTTGAAAACTTTTTTTCAACGTATGAGTACACCTTCGCCAATAATTTCATTATCAACTTAACTGAATGAAATGTAGATCATAATCTCTTACTATCTAATAGTGACGACTCCTCTATTAATCATTCACGACCTTCATATGATTCTTGATATACCCGAACGATGCCGTATTAGCGACCCTTGACAGAGAATCATCCAACATCACCAAAGTATGACTGTCCTCATATAAGACACTATGATAACCTCAAGTCAAAGGACCAATTCCACTACCAAACATTAGAGATTAATCACTGACACTCCGATAGTTATCCATGTGGAATCTCTCAGCGGGTCTCCAATGTTTTGTTCTATAACAAAACATCCACGTATTCATTTAAATGTCACTACACTTTAAGATAGTTTTCCATGTGGAATCTTCTCAACGGGTCTCCAATGTTTTGTTTTATAACAAAACATCTATTTGTTCATTTAAGTGTCACAATACTTTAACTTGTGAGATTAGTTACTTACTTCGCAAGTAAGAAATGTCACACGTGATGATCTATCTGTAATAACGATATACGTATCTCGTTATTACTTACGACCATGGATAATTTAAGATTCAATTATGTTGTAATTTATATCTCACAATCACAACTCCTTGTAATTAACAAATTGCAAAGATTTAAATCTACGAACTCTATAATTTAATATAATTCATTAGAAAAGTAATTCAAATAAATAATAGATTTTGCCAAAAAAATGCATTAAACATATTAAGAGGGTGTTTGATGTTGATTAAAATTAGATATTTAGTAGATTGTGATAGAAATTTTTTAAATGTGTGGTTGAAAAGTTGTGGGACCCATAAAAGATGTGATTAATATTGATTGTTTGACTTCGACTAGTATTAAAATTAAATTTTAATCCGAACCAAATAGGGGCTAAAAGTGTTTACAACCTAAATCGATTGGGTTTAGGGCATAACACTTACATCCTCTACGTTATTATTTCAATATATTTGGTGTGAGTTTTTCCAACATATATGTGCCCAACATCCCCAACCCCTTTTTCTCTTCTCAAGTTAGGAAAAGTTGAGACTCCAAAAATAATTAAACTCGGACTTTTTAATTCCATTAACACAAAAATAATTGAAAGGGTTTGTGTTTCAATGCAAAGTCGTTAAGAAAGTACTGATTTCATATATATCACCCATTCGTTTGTTGTTTTTAGATGGCCAAAAGAGGAAGTAGGAGCGATTGATGTGGATGTGTGTACGTACCCTTCAACATTTTGTTTTGTTTTTGTTATTGTCTTTGCTAAGACTATTATTCATGAATTATTGTTTTATTGATTTGAAACATGTCCTAGTTTATTAATAGTATTATTGCAAGAAAAAAGTTTCATTATTTATTTTTATTTGTAAATACTAGCAGCAAATTTCCTAAAAAATACATCACAAATTCCGTCAAAAATAAATTTTATATTGTTGTTTTGTAGGATAAATTCCACCAGGGCCCCAAACTTTTGTAAGTGTAGCACTAATATTTTCAACATATCGTTTGATGTATTTATGCCCTCGACCTTTTAAAATCATGACACTCATGTCCCCAGCTTGCATATACTATTTCAAGTGCTATCAAAGATCATTGAAGTAAGGGAATATGTTTCATAAACACTGAAGAATTTTATCCTTTTCGTATTTCTATTGAAAGTTGAAATCAGCATTTGGTTATTTTGGAATAAAGAAAATATTTTTTGAACAATTTAAATAAACAGTTTCTATTAATTGAAGTATCACAATTCTAAAAGGTTGAAGACATAAGTGCAAAAAATTTGTACGTCAACATAATTTGCAAGGGAAAGTCACTCACAAATGTTCACACAAATTCTTTTACCAAATGATTATTTTCTTTTCAAACGTTTAACAAAATGAAATTTCCTAGGGAATGAACCATATCCTGATGATAATAAAAATCATATCAACAAATTATCTCACCTAACCAGAACTTTTATTTCCAAATCTTACTAGTTTTTGGAAGAAAGATATTTGAATTGCATGTGTTTCTTTTCAAGTGAAGGGATATTTATAGATTTCCTTCCAAATTTTGGGGTAGTTTGATCATTTTGGAAGAATGACATATGGTGACTCCTAATAAGTGCGTTTAACATACTTAGGCAACAAAACATGAATAATTGTCGGTAAATATATTGAAATACAGTTTACTTCTATATAAATTATGTTTTGTAGGATAACATTGATGCACATGGTGGAATTTACGAAAAGGAAGCGAAAATTGACTAAAATGGAAGAAAATCAAAGTTTAGAGACCAAAGTGTAAATAGTCAAAAGATGACACAGAAGAAAAAATGAAGATGTGAAAGAATCCAGAATCAATTGAGCGAAGTAATGAAGTGTTGGAAGAAGAAGAAAGGAGAAAAGTGATCAAGAAACTAGAAAAAGGAGTTTGGGGACTAAAACGGAACTTGTGGATTTTACTTTAAACTATGAGATCACATGGCTAGATTTAGTGAATTGAAAAAGTGAACTTCATTGAACTATTCGATCACATGGATGTATACTGTTAGACAAATTGTTGTCAAACGACCTCGCTGGGCGATGATTCAAGTATAGTATTTATTTAGTCGTCTCTAACCAAATGACTGAATATGTTCGACACCACAAATAGACTACACCTATCATGTAACCCACTCAAGCCATTTGAAGCAACCTAATTATATTAGTGCTGCTCATGGCCGAATCCAAATGACTTGGTTGACTTTAAGGTATTAGTCCACTTTTTTCTTTTCTATTGGCCTATTGTTTTGATCTAAAAGCCTAACTTATTCTTAACCTATTTAATTTGGTTGCTAATCACAATTATAGTGTGAAAAAAGTCATAAACTACAGCCGCCCATTTTCTAGTAAAAGAGAAAAACGGTCCCTACCTTTGCTTCGTGCACTTTTAAGCTTTATGCTCTTCTCTTGGAGAGACCCATCCCGTTGCTTTTCTCTACCCGTCCTTTGTGGCTGTTCTCTTGGCTGTAACCTTCCATCATCAGTACTTTGTGTGCTACAATCATTGAACAACCGAGTTTGAGCTTTGGGGAGGTGTTGGTTTGTGGTTTGTTGGTTTGATTTGTGGTGTTGATCTATACTGAGCTCGGTTTCCCTTGGTACAATCGACAGTTAATTCTTTACATCTGGTATTAGAGCTACTTGGGTGGGTGTAGAATTTGGTGAAATGAAAGAAAAAGGAAGGAGTGGCAGCGGCGGATCTCGCGATTCCTTCAAGCTGAAGCACCTATTTTATTCAATTCCGGCCAAACCAAATATCGGATTGCGTCAATTCCATCGAGCCTCCTTCCCTAAATTTTTTTTTCTTACAGACCGACTCT
>CAIGRQ010275542.1:0-15848 GCA_903798375.1 Fraxinus sp. D2006-0159
GGGCTTTAGTTGGTAACTACTCAGACGAAGGTGAAATATATTGCTATTCCATAATTTCCATTTATGTCAATGCTTATTTCGAAAAATAAAATAAAATTGTCCACTCTCCAACTTAAAAACATATTAAGAGAATGTAAATAAACACCCTTGTTTGAAGGAGGAAATGCATCAAATCTTATTGAGTAAATGGTTTAATGTAGGATACAGGCATAGAAGTTTTCATCACAACTATAAGCAATGGAAATTAATGATACCACATACATGGCAATTCGAAAATCAGCAACCAACTAATTTTGGATGGTGTTCGTGTGTGAATTGGTGAGGTAGACAGAGCTATAAAAAGGTCAGAATGAGAAGACTAGAATATTAAGCCATGTTTGGTTTGGATTAAATTCAATTAAAATCGCAAGTTAAAGTTAACAATTAATTTTAATCACATATTTTATGGGATCCACGACTTTTTAACCACACGTTTATCAGTTTTTATCAAAATTTATTAAAAATTCGATTTTAATATGTTTCAAATAGAGACTTAATTTTAACAAGAAACACAACTTTTCCATTTTTAATTTTTCGGGAAAATGCACCAACTTACAACTTTGATCTAATTAATACATATATTGTGCCTCTGTGGATGAAATAATACATATTGAAGTGAAATAGCGTTGGAAGATTTGAGCAGGCTAGACACAAAATTTGATGAATTTGTTGCCTTTATTTTTCTTTTGAACCATAATTGTCGTATCATTTTGCGGGCTCATCTCAATTCTAATCACATCTCTAATTTTTGATCAATACAATTTCTTGATCAATGTTATTCATAGCGAAAACTATCTGAAGTATTTTGTACATGACATATATGTAACAGTTTGTTATTTTATACCTTAATGTGGTAGTTTTTTATTATATTATACAGCAAATAAAAAAATGCTATATGTATGTCACTTAAGATGACTATTGGTAGTATTCACTATGTATCGCATTATTCCAATTTCTTTGTGTATGTGATTTGAACTTTTTGATTTGAAATAAGGCTTAGTTTAGTTTCCTATTTTGTTGTTGTTTATTTCTCTCAGTTTGTGTTTCAATTTCATCTTAGTTTTTGCACTTCTTAAATAATTGTGTTGATGATTGCATATAATGATTCTTTTCTTGGTGTGTTTTGGCAATGGACCAGCACCTGTATATATAGACTCAAATCATGTTGCATACACATAATGAAGAAGGTCGCACATGGGCCGACTCGATATCAATTGATTATGTTGATTGGATTGGATTGGATCAATTAAATCAAGCAATCTCGTCTTAAGGTTGGGCTCAATCCATTAACCCCACTTAGGCATTTTTCCTTTGTAAATATGCAAGCTCATTTCAAAGTAAAAACAAACAATCTAACCCCTAGCCATATGTAGAAGGTGAATATGGGGCATGAGGTGAGAAATTCGGAGCAGATGGACCAATCATATCATCAGTCACATTCTAATATGAAGTCTTCTATCTTTTAGCATCCATCTTGCTTTCTGGAGATTAAAACAAAATGAAGTTATTGATAATTTGTGTAATTTATTTAAAATGACAAATCTCTTTTGTTCTACAAGAAACAAATATTAACTTAAAATTAGAAGGAAATAACTAAAAAAACTCATACAAAGAGTATATGACATGGGATGAGGGAGACTGAACATGAAATAAAAGCTCTAGTGCAGATTTTCTTAATGCTAGCTTGAGATACAAGGAGATAAACACAATAAGTTTTCAGAAAGAACATGACAGGACTTGATAGAAAGAAGGATGTAAACCTGTTGAAGTTCAAAAATTAGAGATAATAAAGATACTATCAGAAGAAAAGAAAAATAGTAATAATTATGATTCATATGACTTTTAGAAGATTATAGCCACATATTACAAGAATTAATAGATTGAATTAAGGCAGTACAACAGCTTTGAAACTGTAAATTTGAGGATCCAAATAAGATTTACAGGTAATCCACAGAATCATCAGGCGAAAAAATGGAGGAATTACTTCGACAACGAAATAACTTAAAAACTCATACAAAGTGTATATGACATGGATGAGGGAGAGTGCACATGAAATAAAAGCACTAGAGCAGCTTTTTTAATACTAGCTTGAGATACAAGGAGGTAAACATAATAAGTTTTCAGAAAGACCAAGACAAAATTTGATAGAAAGAAGGATGTAAACCCGTTGAGGTTTAGAAATTTGAGCTAATAAAGATACTATTAGAGGAAAAGAAAAAAATAATAATTATGAGTGCGTGTTAGAATACATTAAAATCAACCAAAACTGAATATTATTTATGCATTTAATTAATTTAGGCAACTTTTAGCAGATTATAGCCACATATTACATGCATTAATGATTGAATTAAGGCAGTGCATCAGCTTTGAAACTGTAAATTTAAGGATCCAAATAAGATTCACAGGTAATCACAAAATCATCAGGCGAAAAAATAGTTGAATTACTTTGACAAGGAAATAACTAAAAAACTCATACAAAGAGTATATCACATGGGTTGAGGGAGACTACACATTAAATAAAAGCTCTAGAGCAGATTTTTTCATACTAGCTTGAGATACAAGGAGGTAAACATAATAAGTTTTCAGAAAGACCAGGACATGATTTGATAGAAAGAAGGATATAAACCTGTTGAGATTCAGAAATTAGATATAATAAAGATAATATCAAAAGAAAAGAAAAAAAATAACAATAATTATGAGTGCATGTTAGAATACATTAAAACCAATCAAAACTGAACCTTATTTATACTTTAATTAATTCAGGCTACTTTTAGCAGATTATAGCCACATATTGCATGCATTAATAGATTGAATTAAGGCAGTGATGATCTAAATAAGATTTACAGAGAATCATCATGCAAAAAAATGGAGGAATTACTTTGACAAAGAAATAACTAAAAAATTCTTACAAAGAGTATATGACATGGGATGAGGGAGACTACACATGAAATAAAAGTTCTAGAATAGATTTTTAAATACAAGTTTAAGAAACAAGAATGTAAACATAATAAGTTTTCTAAAAGACCAGGACATGATTTATAAGTAAAACATCAGTCGTGTAGCCGACGGTTCTTACAGCAAAGTTTTCACGTAGATATATTACTTCATTACATGTCGATAGTTCAATTGTCAGTGTCGACGGAATGCTTCTGTTCCAATTCAAAACTCAATAAATAGTTACTTTCTTTCTCTCAGTAAGAGTAATGTAAGCTACTTCAGCAGCATTCGTCTTTGCCTTCTTCTTAGTTCCGGCTTCAGTTCCTCGAAAAATGTCACTTCCTACCACCACCATTGACACAAATCTTATTAGTTGCATTACTTTCGTAGTTTGACTGTATTATCTCTTTTTTAGGAGGTTGAAAATCTAAACAAACAATGTAAAATTTAAATATTCTACATTTTGTGTTATTTTAAAATCCTATCACTACATATCATACAACAATCAACCCAAGTGTAATGAGTTCGGCATTTCGAAATTGTCGGGATAGTCATTTTGAATTTGACATTTCAAAACAGTCGGGATAGACATTTTCAACCGACGTAGTGTATTTTGAAGTTACATTTTCATTTTCTTTTCATTATCGTTTACAAACATCAGTCATGTAGCCAACGATTCTTACAACAAAGTTTTTACATACATAGATTACTTCATGACATGCCAACGTTCTATTGTCGGTGTCGACGGAATGTTTCTGCTCCAATTCAAAACTCAATAAATAATGACATTTTTTCTCTCAGTAAGAGCAATATAAGCAAATTTAGTAGCATTCGTCTTTGCCTTCTTAATTCCGGCTTCAGTTCCTTAGAAAGTGTATCTTCCTACCACCACAATTGACACCAATCTTATTAGTTGCATCACCTTTGTAGTTTGATTACATTATCTCTTTGTTAGGAGGTTGAAAATTTGAACAAACAGTGTAAAAGTTAAACATTCTACATTCCGTGATATTTTTAAATCCTATCACGACATGTAATACAACAATCAACCTAAGTATAATGAATTAAGCATTCCGAAATTGTCGGGAAAGTCATTTTAAATTCGACATTACAAAATAGTCAGGATAGACACTTTCAACCGACGTAGTATATTTTGAAGTTATATTCTCATTTTCTTTTCATTATCATTTACAAACACCAGTCGTGTAGCCGAGGGTTCTTAAAGCAAAGTTTTTACGTAGATAGATTACTTCATTACATGCCGACATTCGATTGTCGGTGTCGACAAAATGTTTCTGTTCCAATTCAAAACTCAATAAATAATTACTTTCTTCTCTCAGTAAGAGCAATGTAAGCCAATTCAGTAGCATTCATCTATGCCTTCTTCTTAGTTTCGGCTTCAGTTCCTCGAAAATTGTCACTTCCTACCACCACAATTGACATAAATCTTATTAGTTGCATTACCTTTGTAGTTTTACTGTATTATCTCTTTGTTAGGAGGTTGGAAATCTGAACAAAAAATGTAAAAGTTAAATATTCTACATTTTGTGATATTTTCAAATCCTATCACGACATGTCATACAACAATCAACCCAAGTATAATGAGTTCGGCATTTCAAAATTGTCGGGATAGTCATTTTGAATTCGACATTTCAAAACAGTCGGGATAGATATTTTCAACCAACGTAGTATTTGAAGTTATATTCTCATTTCCTTTTCATTATCGTTTACAAACATCAGTCGTGTAGCCGACGATTCTTACAGCAAAGTTTTTATGTACATAGATTACTTCATGACATGCTGACATTCGATTGTCTGTGTCGACGGAATGTTTATGCTCCAATTCAAAACTCAATAAATAATTACATTCTTTCCCTCGGTAAGAGCATTGTAAGCAAATTGAGCAACATTCGTCTTTGTCTTCTTAGTTCCGGCTTCAGTTTATCAGAAAGTGTATCTTCCTACCACCATAATAGACACAAATCTTATTAGTTGCATTACCTTTGCAGTTTGACTGCATTATCTCTTTGTTAGGAAGTTGAAAATCTGAACAAATAGTGTAAAAGTTAAACATTCTACATTTCATTATATTTTCAAATCCTATCACGACATGTAATACAACAATCAACCTAAGTATAATGAATTCGGTATTTCGAAATTGTCAGGGTAGTCATTTTGAATTCGACATTTCAAAATAGTCGGGATAGACACTTTCAACCGACGTAGTATATTTTGAAGTTATATTCTCATTTTCTTTTCATTATCATTTACAAACATCAGTCGTGTAGCCGGCGGTTCTTACAACAAAGTTTTTACGTAGATAGATTACTTCATTACATGTTGATGTTCGATTGTTGGTGTCGATGGAATGTTTCTGTTCCAATTCAAAACTTAATAAATAATTACTTTCTTTCTCTCAGTAAGAGTAATGTAAGCCGATTCAGCAACATTCGTCTTGCCTTCTTCTTAGTTCCGGCTTCAGTTCCCCGGAAATTGTCACTTTCTACCACCACAACTGACACACAAATCTTATTAGTTGCATCACACCTTCATAGTTTGACTTCATTATTTCTTTGTTAGGAGGTTAGAAATCTAAACAAACAATGTAAAAGTTAAATATTCTACATTTTATGATATTTTCAAATCCTATCACGACATTCATACAACAATTAACCCAAGTAAAATGAATTCGGCATTTTGAAACAGTCAGGATAGTCATTTTGAATTCGACATCTCAAAACAGTCGGAATAGATATTTTCAACCGACGCAGTATATTTTGAAATTATATTCTCATTTTCTTTTCATTATCATTTACAAACATCAGTCGTGTAGCCGACGGTTCTTACAGCAAAGTTTTCACGTAAATAGATTACTTCATTACATGTTGACGTTCGATTTTCGGTATCCACGGAATGTTTCTATTCCAATTCAAGACTTAATAAATAATTACTTTCTTTCTCTCGGTAAGAGCAATGTAAGCCAATTCAGCAGCATTCATCTTTCCCTTCTTCTTAGTTTCGGCTTCAGTTCCTCGAAAAGTGTCACTTCCTACCACCACAATTGACAAAAATCTTATTAATTGTATTACCTTCGTAGGTTAACTGCATTATCTCTTTGTTAGGAGGTTGTAAATTTGAACAAACAATGTAAAAGTTAAATATTTTACATTTTTTGACATTTTCAAATTTTATCACGACATGTCATACAACAATCTACCCAAGTATAACGAATTTGGCATTTTGAAANTCACTTCCTACCACCACAATTGACAAAAATCTTATTAGTTGTATTACCTTCGTAGGTTAACTGCATTATCTATTTGTTAGGAGGTTGTAAATTTGAACAAACAATGTAAAAGTTAAATATTTTACATTTTGTGACATTTTCAAATTTTATCACGACATGTCATACAACAATCTACCCAAGTATAACGAATTTGGCATTTTGAAATTGTCGGGATAGTCATTTAGAATTCGACATTTCAAAATAGTCTGAATAGACATTTTCAACCGACGTTGTATATTTTGAAGTTGTATTCTCATTTTCTTTTCATTATGGTTTACAAACATCAGTCGTGTAGACGACGGTTAGATAGATTAATTCATTACATGCTGACAGTTTATTGTTGGTGTTGACGGAATGCTTGTGTTCCAATTCAAAACTCAATAAATAATTACATTCTTTCTATTAATAAGAGCAATGTAAGCCACTTCAACAACATTCATCTTTGCCTTCTTCTTAGTTCTGGCTTCAGTTCCTCGAAAAGTGTTACATCCTACCACTACAATTGACACAAATCTTATTAGTTGTATTACCTTCGTAGTGTGATTGCATTATCTCTTTGTTAGGAGGTTGAAAATCTGAACAAACAATGTAAAAGTTAAATATTCTACATTTTGTGATATTTTCAAATCCTATCACGAAATGTCATAGAACAATCAACCCAAGAATAATGAATTTGGCATTTCGAAATTGTTGGATAGGCATTTTGAATTCGACATTTCAAAATGCATACAAAGAGTATATGACATGGGATGAGGGAGACGACACATGAAATAAAAACTCTAGAGCAGGTTTTTTAATACTAGCATGAGATACAAGGAGGTAAACTTAATAAGTTTTCAGAAAAATCAGGACATGATTTGATAGAAAGAAGGTTGTAAACCTGTTTAGGTTCAAAAACTGGAAATAATAAAGATACTATCAGAAGAAAATAAAAAAATAATAATTATGAGTGAGTACTAGAATAAATTAAAACCAACCACAACTGAACATTATTTATGCATTTAATTAATTCAGGCAACTTTTAGAAGATTATAGCCACATATTACATACATTAATAGATTGAATTAAGGTAGTACACCAGCTTTGAAACTGTAAATTTGAGGATCCAAATAAGATTCACAGGTAATCCACAAAATCATCAGGCGAAAAAAAATAGAGGAATTACTTTAACATCGAAATAACTTAGAAACTCATACAAAGTGTATATGACGTGGGATGAGGGAAACTGCAAATGAAATAAAAGCTATAAAGCAGATTTTTTAATACTGGCTTGAGGTACAAGGAGGTAAACATAATAAGTTTTCAGAAAGACCAGGATTTGATAGAAAGAAGGATGTAAACCTGTTGAGGTTTAGAAATTAGATATAATAAAGATAATATCAAAAGAAACGAAAAAAAATAGTAATAATTATGAGTGCATGTTAGAATACATTAAAACCAACCAAAACTGAACCTTATTTATGCATTTAATTAATTCATGCTACCTTTAGTAGATTATAGCACATATTACATGCATTAATCGATTGAATTAAGGCAGTGCACCAGCTTTGAAACTGTAAATTTGAGGATCCAAATAAGATTCATCGGTAATCCACAGAATCATCAGGCCAAAAAAATGGAGAAATTACTTTGACAATGAAATAACTAAAAAACTCATACAAAGAGTATATGACATGGGATGAGAGAGACGACACATGAAATAAAAATCTAGAGCAGATTTTTGAATACTATCTTGAGATACAAGGAGGTAAACATAATAAGTTTTCAAAAAGGCCAGGACACGATTTGATAGAAAGAAGGATGTAAACCTGTTGAGGTTTAGAAATTAGATATAATAAAGATAACGTCAGAAGAGAAGAAAAAAATAATGATAATCATGAGTGCGTGTTAGAATACATTAAAACCAACCAAAATTGAACCTTATTTATGCATTTAATTAATTCAGGCTACTTTTAGTAGATTATAACCACATATGACATGCATTAATAGATTGAATTATGGCAGTACACCAGCTTTGAAACTGTAAATTTGAGGATCCAAATAAAATTCACAGGTAATCCATAGAATCATCAGGCGAAAAAATAGAGGAATTACTTTGACAACGAATAACTTAAAAATTCATACAAAGTGTATATGACGTGGGATAAGGGAAACTGCACATGAAATAAAAGTTCTATACTAGTTTGAGATACAAGGAGGTAAACATAAGAAGTTTTCAGAAAGACCTAGATTTGATAGAAAGAAGGATGTAAACCTGTTGACGTTCAGAAATTAGATATAATAAAGATAATATCAAAAGAAAAAAAAATAGCAATAATTATGCGTGCATGTTAGAATACATTGAAACCAACAAAAATCGAACCTTATTTATGCATTTAATTAATTCAAGCTACTTTTAGGAGATTATAGCCACTTATTACATGCATTAATCGATTGAATTAAGGCAGTGCACCAGCTTTGAAACTGTAAATTTGAGGATCCAAATAAGATTTATAGAGAATCATCAGGTAAGAAAATGGAAAAATTACTTTGACAAGGAAGTAATTAAAAAAACTCATTCAAAGAGTATATGACATGGGATGAGGAAGACTGTACATGAAATAAAAGTTTTAGAGTAGATTTTTTGGTACAAGCTTGAGATACAAGAAGGTAAACATAATAAGTTTTCGAAAAGACCAGGACATGATTTATAAGTAAAACATCAGTCGTGTAGCCGACGGTTCTTACAGCAAAATTTTTATGTAGATAGATTATATCATTACATGTCGATGTTCGATTGTCAGTGTCGACGGAATGTTTCTATTCTAATTCAAAACTCAAATATAATTACTTTCCTTCTTAGTTCCGGCTTCAATTCCTCGGAAAGTGTCACTACCTACCATCACAATTGACGCAAATATTATTAGTTTAATTACCTTCGTAGTTTGATTGCATTATCTCTTTGTTAGGAGATTGAAAATATGAACAAACAATGTAAAAGTTAAATATCCTACATTTCGTGATATTTTCAAATCCTATCACGAAATGTCATTCAACAATCAACCCAAGTACAATGAATTCGGCATTTCGAAATTGTAGGGATAGTCATTTTGAATTCGACATTTCCAAAAGTCGGGATAGACATTTTCAACCGACGCAGTATATTTTGAAGTTATATTCTCGTTTTCTTTTCATTATCGTTTAAAAACATCAGCTGTGTAGCCGACGGTTCTTACAGCAAAGTTTTTACATTGATAGATTACTTCATTACATATCGATGTTCGATTGTCGACGTCGACGGAATGTCTCTGTCCCAATTTAAAACTCAACAAATAATTACTTTCTTTCTCTCAGTAAGAGTAATGTAAGCAAATTCAGCAGCATTCGTCTTTGCCTTCTACTTAGTTCCAGCTTCAGTTCCTCGAAAAGTGTTACTTCCTACCACCACAATTGACACGAATCTTATTAGTTGTATCACCTTCGTAGTTTGACTGCATTATCTCTTTGTTAGGAGGTTGGAAATCTAAACAAATAATGTAAAAGTTAAATATTCTACATTTTTTCATATTTTCAAATCCTATCACGACATGTTATACGACAATCAACCCAAGTGTAATGAATTCGGCATTTCGAGATTGTCGGGATAGTTATTTTGAACTCGACATTTCAAAAAAGTCGGGATAAACATTTTCAATCGACGTAATATATTTTGAAGTTATATTCTCATTTTCTTTTCATTATCATTTACAAATATCAGTCGTGTAGCTGACGATTCTTACAGCAAAGTTTTTACGTAGATAGATTACTTCATTACATGCAAACATTCGATTGTCGATGTCGGCAGGATGTTTCTGTTCCAATTCAAAACTCAATAAATAATTACTTTCTTTCTCTCAGTAAGAGCAATGTAAGCTAATTCAGTAGCATTCGTCTGTGCCTTCTTCTTAGTTCCTTTTTCAGTTCCTCGAAAAGTGTCACTTCCTACCATCACAATTGACACAAATCTTATTAGTTACATCACCTTCATAGTTTGACTGCTTTATCTCTTTGTTAGGAGGTTGAAAATCTTAACAAACAATGTAAAAGTTAAATGTTCTACATTTTATCATATTTTCAAATCTCATCACGACATGTCATAAGACAATCAACCCAAGTATAATGAATTCGGCATTTCGAAATTGTCGGGATGGTCATTTTGAATTCGATATTTCAAGAAAGTCGGGATAGACATTTTCAACCGACGTAGTATATTTTGAAACTATATTCTCATTTTCTTTTCATTATTGTTTACAAACATCAGTCATGTAGCCGACGGTTCTTATAACAAAGTTTTTACGTAGATAGATTACTTCATTACATGTCGACGTTCAATTGTCAATGTCGACAGAATGTTTATGTTACAATTCAAAACTCAATAAATAATTATTTTATTTCTCTCAGTAAGAGCAATGTAAGCTAATTCAGCAGAATTCATCTTTGCCTTCTTCTTAGTTCTAGCTTCAGTTCCCCAAAAAGTGTCACTTTCTACCACCACAATTGACACAAATCTGTTTAGTTGCATCACCTTTGTAGTTTGATTGCATTATCTCTTTGTTTGGAGGTTGGAAATTTGAACAAACAATCTAAAAGTTAAATATTCTACCTTTTATCATATTTTCAAATCCTATCACGACATGTCATACAACAATCTACCCAAATATAATGAATTCGACATTTTGAAATTGTCGGGATAGTCATTTTGAATTGGACATTTCAAAAAAGTCGGGATAGACATTTTCAACCGACATAGTATATTTTGAAATTATATTCTTCATTTCTTTTCATTAACGTTTACAAACATCAGTTGTATAGCCGACAGTTCTTACATCAAAGTTTTCACGTAGATAGATTACTTCATTACATACCGACAGTTTGATTGTCGGTACCGACGAAATGCTTATGTTCCAATTCAAAACTCAATAAATAATTATGTTCTTTCTCTCAGTAAGAGCAATGTAAGCCAATTCAGCATCATTCGTTTTTGCCTTCTTCTTAGTTACTACTTCAGTTGCTCGGAAAGTGTCACTTCCTACCACCCAATTGACACAAATCTTATTAGTTGCATTACTTTCGTAGGTTGATTTCATTATCTCTTTGTTAGGAGGTTGGAAATTTGAACAAACAATGTACAAGTTAAACATTCTACATTTTGTAATATTTCCAAATCCTATCATGACATGTCATACAACAACTAACCCAAGTATAACACTACACATTTCATCCCTATGCATAAAACTTGCATATGGGTAAATTATATAAATTTTAAACTAAAGAGATAAAACTTACTGGCAGGTGGAATGTGTGGTGGCAGAATTGAAATATCCAGTTGTAGATCTTGAGTTACATCTACGTGATATGCTTTTGAAATCGGAACTCCATTGCTTGGCACAACTAGAGGAAATATTGCTATTGGAACATTAGCATTTGGATGAGCAACAACACTAGTGGATGTGAGCTGCTGGCCAAATGGAGAAATTTGCTTAACAAAATGCTGGTATGTAATTTGTAAGATCTTGAGCGTTCATGGAACATGCAAAGAATGGGAGTAGTCTTAAAGTACTACCCATTAAGTTCAATAGCAACAACAGTGAATTGAGGGGAATCATTGTGGCCATCTCTTATTATCCTATAGTTGGGTAAATTAAAATTCATATTTTTCACACCATTCACGCAGCTTGATCTTGTACAATATGAAAGCGTTTTCTTTTTTCTTCAAAAGATAGGACTATAAAATCTATTAGAATGGAAGGAAGCAAAGAGTTATTTTTTCCTTGGGACTTTTCCTTCAAGATTGGACTACGAGAATGAAGGTAGCAAAATAATTAGTTTTTCAAATTATGAGTCTACAATTATGGAGGGACATGCACGAAAATGGTTTGTCCTTAGGGCCAGAATGCAAGATTCCTTTTATTTATTGATTTTTAAAGGAAAGTAGACTAATAGTTCTTTAAAGAACAAATGTTTTCAATTATTGTTTCTAATGTTTCATTCCACTGCTCGTTGGAGAGGGTTACGACAATGAATAATTTTTTCGGGTAAAAATTTAACCCGCTGGATTAAAGCTTCAATGTTCGATTTGTTAAGAGTAAAATTAGAAGGATTCGTGGGATGTATAAGACGTACGATCGCGTCGGTAGTTTGGGGGTAAGCTGGGATCTCCACTATTGCTGCTGGTAGTTACCGAAAGGTGGTAAGGTGGTAGTTTTGGTGGTTGTTATGGCTGCTGGTAGCCAATTTCTTTAGCCCTTTTTTACTATCTCGAGAGAAAACGAAGGCTACAATGAATTCAGCATTTTGAAATTGTTGGGATAGTAATTTTGAATTCGACATTTCAAAACAGTCGGGATAGACATTTTCAACCGACGTAGTATATTTTGAAGTCATATTTTCATTTTCTTTTCATTATCATTTACAAACATCAGTCATGTAGATGACGGTTCTTACAGCAAAGTTTTTACATAGATAGATTACTTGATTACATGCTGACAGTTCGATTGTTGGTGTCGACGGGATGTTTCTGTTCCAATTCAAAACTCAATAAATAATTACTTTCGTTCTCTCAGTAAGAACAATGTAAACCACTTCAATAGCATTCGTCTTTTCCTTCTTCCTAGTTCTGGCTTCAGTTCCTCGAAAAGTGTCACATTCTACCACCACAATTGACACGAATTCAGCCTTGTAAGGAGGACCTACGAAGGATGTTCCATATGAAGGAAACTTAAGACCTCTTTGCTAGTTGATCACCTATAGTTTCTCGTTGGTGATTGAAGCACCGTCAATGATTTTTGACAATATACGACATTTGATAATCAATAACTATTATGTGCCAACGACCACAAATGGTGTGGTTGTTTGTAAATTCATTTAAGCCGTCGACAAAAGTTGATCTCAATAGAATAAAATATAAATCATAATCTCGTACTATTTAAGATTGACGAATCATCTATTAATAATTCACAACATTCATATGATTATTGACATACAGAGCGACGTCGTATTAGCGAACCTTTATAGAGCAACATTCAATATCACCAATTATGACTAACATAATATAATGCATTATAATGATCTCAAATCAAAAGACCAATTCCACTATCGAAAGTTAGAGATTTACCACGACACTCAGATAGTTATCCATGTAAAATCTCTCGACGGGTCTCTAATGTTTTGTTTTAGAACAAAACATTCACATGTTCATTTAAATGTCATTACACTTTAACTTGTGAGATCAGCTACTTCACAAGTAAAAAATGTCACACGTGATAGTGTATCTGTAATAACGATATTCGTATCTCATTATTACTTACAATTACAAATGATTTATGATTTAGTCATGTCGTAATTTGTATCTCCTAATCACAACTATTTGTGATTAACTAATTACTAAGATTTAAATTTATGAACTCTATTATTTAATATAATTTATTAGAATAATAATTCAAATAAATAATAAATCTTACGAAAATAAATACATTAAATATATATATTAAAAATGTTTTATATCCAAAGTTGTTTGGATTTAGGACATAACACTTACATCCTCAACTATCAAGCCCTTGATGATAAACGACTGAATTTTGTCTATGATCATTTGTTCCATTAATTTTTTGCTTCATCGAAAATGGTCTTGATGATTTTGCTTAAGGCTGTAAAATTACTTGAGCATCTGAACGCTTACAACTTTTTTCATGATATTGGCTCGAGATATTTGAAACTGGATAGATATAAATTAATAATCTACTTTGATGGAAAAATTCTCTCAGACTATATAAGTTTATTTAGAAAATTACCTGTAGTCTAGTTTAAACGTGTGGTGTAAATTACGTTTTATATTATTTGTATTTGTTTAGAGATTTTTCACAGCTAATAATTTATTTAAGAGTTTCATTAATAACATGTTCAGAAATTTATTTAGGGATGAATGAATTTATTATTTATTTACTATGGTGGTTACGTATTAAATGCTCTATACTCAATAAGCTTTAGTGCTCGTTTGGTATCGATTAAAATTGAAAATATAGTCATTATTGGGTTACACTCGTCTAATAAAAGTCAACAATAACGACTAATTTTTCAATTTTAATTCGATTTTAATCTCTACCAAACGAGCTCTTAATAAGTTAATATAAATAGCATATACAAATACCAGCTACCAAATTTGTGATCATAAATAAGAAAAGAAATAGTGAGGAATATTTCCAGAAATTAAAATAAAGTATTTGAATTGTGTGTTTGATGTATTGTTTTCATTTTTTAGACTACTGTTTTGTGATTTTTTTGGTTGTTCATTAAATAAAATTAAAATATCCCTCGAAATTCTCTCAAAATTTCGTTGTTTTTGATTCTCCTAGACTGAGAATCGACAAGCTGGGAATTGGAATCATAATTATGGATTGAAAACCAGGTAAGAAAGATGCCTAAAACACATAAAATCATTAATTTAAACCATCTGTATCTCAAAATAAAGTTATTAGGCATAAAACCTCAAAATAAAGTTATTAGGCTTATGCTTCCATTAGTACCACATATAAGACATCAATATTAAACCTCTTTCACTTCCACAGCTGCAGCAGTTTCTTTAACTTCCTTAGCAGCAGCATTCTCCCCCTTCACATTCTTTGGATCCTCTTTGATCTCAAAAGCCGACACCGGAAAGGTTCGCGACAGCCCGGTCGGAGTCTTGAACGTGATCTTTCCGGTGGGCGGATCGTCTACGTAAATTTCATTGAGAGTTATCCACATCAGTAGTTCCTTGGTCTTGACGCCTGTCAGTTTCTTGATCTTGTTTGGCTCAACATAGGCTGTCACTTCTGGTGCATATTGGACCAGCCTCCCAATTTCCTTGAACTTGTGCTCAGTCTTTTTCTTCTGTTTTAGCCAAACAAACCCTGTGTCCTTCACATACCCACATTCTTCTATGTCCTCCAATGGCAGAAGCCCATTTGGCAACCCAACTTCTGTCAGCAAAAACTTGGATTTTTCTTTGCAGATATCATTTCCAGTGTAGAACTCTGTTGCAGAGGATCTAATCTCATCTGTGATTAGAGACATTTTTGTTTCCCTATGAAATTGTATGATGTTTTTCTTCAAGTAATATTTGTGTTTGAGAGGGATGGGAAGCTGCAAATATATAGTTGGGATCCTAGGATATTACCCTTGGTTTGGAGAAAAATTTCTAAAATACCCTTGTTCAATGTTTTAAAATTCAGCTCGAGCACTTATTAAAAAATAATACTGATACATGTCAAGGCTCAATCACTCTTACTCCAAAACCGATTCATGATCCATAAATGAGGTTGGATGGGAGTTTGGACAACTGAAGTTGTAATATGATTTAAAAGGACGAGCATTTTGGTATACAAATTTAAGACAGCGGTAGTTGTACAATAAGGTGGAATTAAAAAGTAGGCATAGGGGTGGTTGGAAGGGGAGCTAACAACCAACTATGATAGACAAGATTGGAGAATTTACGTGGAGGAGAAAAAAAATACTAGTAAGAGCTTGTTTGACTGTGATAGTAATTTTTAGGAAAATGTGTAGTTAAAAAGTAAGAAAATTTTTTGATATA